>JAJOZX010018648.1:0-49636 GCA_023014485.1 Bathynomus jamesi | reverse complement strand
ACAAATTTATCCTCAATCAACTGGAATCAAGAAAAAGACTGCCACAGTTTGAATGGAAAAGCCAATGGGGCCAAGGCACATCCACAAGTAATTAGTGAATTGTGAAGGTAATTTTTAAATTAAATTTTGTTTTTACTTCAAAGCTGTTGTGTGTAATAAATGGTACAATAGACTAATTGTCTTCTTTTCAGACAAATATACTAGGCCTATATGAGGCTTATGAATTGGTCTCCTAGGCAATCAGTACTCCAAACTAAAGTTTATGCCACCCTTTTCTATATACTGATAACACACTGGGGATACGGCAATTTTTCAAGGATTTGAAATTTCTTGGATAATTGCCTGAAAATTGCACACAAGGTATATTATGCAATTTTAAGGGGGGGTCATCTCTATAAAAAAAATGCTCTAAATGATCTCCATTTTGATTTGTGATACTATTTTTAATTTGAGGGCAGAGCCAAAAATAAGAGCGAGTATGCTAGTGGTACAGAGGGGAGCATAAACTTTCTTTTGGAGTATGTTGGTCAGGATATCATTTCATAAACCACACATAGTGCCCATCTAAAAAAAATCATTTTGACATTTCGACCCAGCCTATTTCATAATACACATATTCATTATTTCATTTTCTTCCATATGTTCATACACATGATCAGTCAATTCCCTGGTTAGTATTTTATACGTGGTTGGAAGACAATCCAACTGGCCCATATTTGTTGCATAAGTACATAATGTAATGATGGGGTTTTACTTCCTATGAAGCATCTACAGTCATATGATGGAGGGGGACCTATGGCTTTACGTGGGATCCAAACCACGAGTCA
This sequence comes from Bathynomus jamesi, assembly GCA_023014485.1. Classification (NCBI taxonomy): domain Eukaryota; kingdom Metazoa; phylum Arthropoda; class Malacostraca; order Isopoda; family Cirolanidae; genus Bathynomus; species Bathynomus jamesi. The sequence continues at coordinate 48,809 of JAJOZX010018648.1, read as the reverse complement.
CTACATAATCTAGATGCAGCAGATGGTCTCCATCCAACTACTAACTCATTGTTGCTTAACTTCACTGATCAACAGGAAGCAGTGTTGCAACATTGGATATGATGCAGCCCAGGATATGTCATTGTGAGAAACGTTAACTCAGAAAGAATTATGGGGTATGAATGTTGGCTCTGCAATTGACTCTTTAGCCAAACAGACAGACACAAATCAAGCAATACAAACAATTCATTCCAAATACCTTACCAAAGGTCTTGCAGGGAATCAGAGTAAAAAAAAATGAAAGGCACTATATTTTCACTGAACAACGTTTATATAGAAATAGTTAAATGAATTGGGAGTTCTCAAACTTAATCTGCCTGAAGAAGCGCTTTTATAGTCTGACATTTTTACTTAGTTGGTAAAAATGTGATGTATATTATGGGTTACAGTAATTCCTTGCTTTACAGAAATTCAATTTGTTGCATTATTATGCGTGTGTGTTACATTGTAGAGTTAAGATTTTGTTCTGTAGGAAAATACCTCCAAATATATAATGGGAGTTCAATGGGAAAACACGATTCAATATATGGAAAGATTTTACGGAATGTAACCCCTCTGTAAAGTGAGGGATTACTGCACTCATGGCCGTAACTACCTATGAGGTCACCGAGGTCCGGACCTCGGTAATTATTTCCTAAAAAAAAAAAAAAAAAAAAAAAAAGACGTTCACTGGAAAGTGAAAATTGACAAGGAGAGAGTTCTCAAGCGGTGGGATGCCTCTGGCCACAGGAGGATCCAGCTAGCCTTCCATTCCACAAGGTAATGCATGTTGTGAAGATTAGAATACAAATAGTTACCTGTCACATTTGCACTAACTGATCATCATAACTTAATGTGTCTATATCTGTCTTTCTTATTTTATGTAATTTCAGTGAGCCAAGACAGACAGGAGAGCAGAGCAGGGGCAGCAGCACAGAGAGAACCACGCACGCACACACACACACAGTGAAATATTGCTGCAGCTTTAATAAAAGTATTTTTGCTAACAGGTCCCTTTGTACAGTATTTAATGATAGACAAGGGTTTTGTGTTTAGTGTATAGCTTGGGTTGTGTTTGTAGATGTCATTTTGGTCTGAATTTTGCTCGTCCCGCCGCGCTCGAAAAAAATCTGGACCTCACTAATTTCTAAACCCTAGTTACGGCCCTGACTGCACTCATTTTGATACAAAACTATAATGACATTACAAGTAATATTCAATTGATATTACACATTACTATTTCTATTGAATTGAATTGCATAACCTTTATTACGTACTAATAAAATAAATACAATTCTACAATTTTTGTTGTTACAGTAAATTCAACGAAATAAATAATTGTGAAATTGGACTATTTATTTTATTTTATTTGGCCCTTAAGCTTTAGACTTTACTGACGCTCGAGACGAGAGAGTAGAGACGAGGCGAGACGGAGAGAAACGAGGGATATAGAAATTCCTCCGCCGCCTCTGCTGGAGCAGCCTCACCAGCACGATGGGTTGTCAATTAAAAATAAAAGTTATTATTATTAATAATATAGAATCATGAATAAGAACCGTTAATTACAGTATGTACTAATGTTACGGTAAGTTATTATTACACTATAAATAAAATCGTCAAATGTTGAAGATATATAAATATTATACAAAGAAATCAATACAGTATTAGACGCGACAGATGAATGAGTAATGTACGTTTAATCCTACATTTTTATTAGTTTCCATTATTAATTTAGATTTCAACTTGTTTTTAAACAACTTTACGTTTATATTACTTTTTATATCAGCTCATGTAAATCATTTAGTTTCAGTCCAATGAAAATTGGTAATTTTTAAAATGAAAATCTAAATTGAGGAATAACATGTTTTAATCTATTTCTAGTCTGATCCGAGTGGATTTTTTGACGAGTCACAAAATATTTATTTACCTATTGTCAGTTAATGATAAAATGTGTCAGTTTGATTACATCTTTGAGCTTTAGTAGTTTTAGCTCTTTTAATAGTGCGCTAGAATGATTATGGAAATCGGTATCAGATAACTTTATTGCTCATTTTTGAATGACAGACTTTTTAAAGTGTTGTCAGCAGAATTTCCCCGTACAAGGGTGCGGTACATCATCCAAGGAACAACAACAGAGAGAGTATGATAGAGTTAATAAAACCTGTTTAGTGACTACGTGTCTATGTTTACATATATCTAGCAATGCTGCTTGAAATAATTTTTGATATATAATTTACATGATTATTCCACTGCAAATTCTTATCTAGCATTAACCAAGAAATTTTATTACAGTACACTCCTTTACAGCAATTTCATCAATATTTAGTTCGTGAACATGCTCTATTTTGATTTGGCCCTGTTCATGTATTAGGGTTATACTCATTTTATATTACATATATACAATAATTGAAGAACACTGCAATGATGATAATATAGAGAAAACATAATATTGGGTAATTAACCAATGTTTACAAAAATATCTCTACAGAATCTTCCACCCAACATACACTAAAGAAAGTGTTCATTGGACAGAACATTCTGAAAGTGAGCATTTGGTAAATGGCCTACACCCTAAACAGAAAGATTGACCTGGGCCAAGTAAAGCCTGCCTTAGAGTTTGCAGGGACCCTCCTACTAAAACTCAAAATAGGCCATCATCATCAAATATAAATTTAATCCAAAAAATACAAAGTCATACACAGCTACAAGGACACTATCATATCGGAACTGCTTGACTAATTCTTTTTGAAGGGGTGTTGTAACTTCAGTTTAATATCCTTTGTAAACTCCCTGTACAGTTTTGATAAGTCCTCTGCAAATGTCTTCTTTTTCCTTTTCTCCTCATTTATTCTGAAACGTCTCTATGATCTGTTAAATTGCGATGATAACTAAACCTTTTTCCTCAACATACTTTGTGTTATTTGCATTAATTTCTATTCTTTCTCTCTCTAATATTCCTTTCTGCCTGTGGTGACCTAGTTTCATTATGGATGAAACTTTCAAGAGCACTTGAAGCTCATTTACTGTGCTGCAGTGTGGAACATATCCCATATTTAAATGCTTTCTCAGTTGCTTTATTTCTTTTATGATTGAGTTTAATGAGACAAACTTTTGCCAAGAGTTGGACAAGTGCCATAAGACTCCAATTTACTCCCAAAGGCACATTTCAAGGTGGTTAAAGTTTTCCAGATTGCATAGATCTGTACTTCCAGTGTGGATGGTCTACATGGTATCTGGTCCCGGTACTGTGACAAGGTCTATTTTACTACACTTGTTGCTGGTGGTATATTTATTATGTTATGTTCCTTTTCTCTCTCTGCTCTGTTTATGCCAGTCACTTGGCACACTTACATAAATGATATTTGCTTTTCTTTCCCTTTTATACTTTGATAATGTCGGACTTCACTGCCACATTTTCAATCAGTCCTCCTTCTGCAATCACTCTGTCATGAAATATGTTGTGTCTCATACTTTCAGGATTGTTCATTAGCTAGCTGCTATGCCACTATTTTTGCAATCTTCCAGTGTAGTAAACTACATATTCTATTGTTTCTCTTTGTATAGTGGTTACCTGTCAGGAGGGTTTGTAACCCTCATATCAGGTAGCTGACAATTTGTTTGTTGGTAGAAAAAACAACATTTGTCATTGTTGGAGATCCCTCACTTTTTTAAATTTGTTTAGTAAGTTTGATCTTGTTGCTCCTATTATCTTCCTCTATCAAATTTCAATTCCTCCTCTTAGCCATTCCAGTGACTTATCTTTGTATATGTACTTATCTTTGTCTATGCAATGCTCATTGATACAAGTTAATCCTGAGCACTCTTTTAAAGATGGTTACTGTTCCCCTTAATGCTTCAATTTGTACTTCACCATTTGCTATTAATGCTTTAATATTCTCCAGATAGTTCTTTTAAGTTTCTACATTATTCCTACAGCTTCAGTTCTGACAGATATTATATTATATCTAATGCATGGGGATTCCAGTCAGTCATTCTTGATGCTGGTTCTTCATACAGGTTGATATTCTCTCTCTCTCATTAATTTTATAATCATTCAGAACACTTCCATCTATTATCAAAGGTGGGTTCTTTTCCCACATATTACTATGTCTGGATTTATTGCTCTGTTTTCTGTGTTCCTGTGGGTATGATGGTTTCATAGAAAATGGTAACCTCTTCATTTCCAATGACTGGTTGTGGGTTATGATCCCACCTTTTCCCTTTTGGTGACTGGGATCTGGTGCTTTTTACATAGGCACCAATGGATGAGCCTACATATCTTATGTCTATATAATATCCATCCTCCACAAGTGCTTGTACACCAATAGTAGGTGCTCCATACTCTCTACTTCCTGTTAGCAGAACTGGCATTTATCATTTAGTGAAATGCCAGCCATCTTTTTAAATCCATTTGTGTATAGTGCTTGATCTTAAGATCATTCCAAGCATCATCACAATTTACTCTCCATCAAAACCTAAGGTGCCTCTATATAACCACCCAAGCAATCTCTCCTTGTCAATGTAATCTTTTTCTATTTCTGCTGCAAATTTGCCTGCTCTAGCACTTTGCCTCAACTGCTTCACTTTTTCATTTTGGTGATCCCCAGTAAACTCTTTCCGACTCTTTTGTGCTATTATAGGTGATTGTCTTTTTGGTATTATGTCACTTCATGAATGTTAATTGGTGAAAAGTGTTTTGCTAGTTGGGTGAGTGAGGGTTTTGGCTATGATTCTTGTCATGATGTTTATGTACAAGGTTTATACGGGGATTGTTGGCAATAATCAGATACTGCTAATCAGGTATTGGCCTGTACTAACTATGGTGGATCTGTGCATTTGATTAATCAATTAATCTATCTTGTTCTTGCCATTTTCTTCAATTCCTAGTACTTCTAGGTGGCATCTTCTCCTGGATCTCCAATTATAATATTTTCACCTAATATAGGTTTTCTGCTCTCACCTTCTTTCCTCTCCTAATAATGCACTTTGAACACTTGTCAAAATTAACCTGAATTAACTCAGGCTTAATTATAAATAACAAAATAAAATTTTTATTCCAATTTTTTAAAAGTAAATTAACTCCTGACTTAATAATTGAAACTTAAATTGTGCATTATAAAGAAAATAAGAAAAGTTAATAAAAAAAGTTGTGGTAATCCATGAAGCAAGGTGCCACACATAGGCCTACTTCAAATTCTTTGCAGTAATATCTTGATTCACGCTTGACCTTTTTTCCTGCTGCATTTTTTTTCCATGAACAAACTGCGCACAGCCTTGTTGGATTGGTTTTCTTTTCAGTTGCAGGAATAACAACTGGAAAATGCCATCCTGAGAGCTGAAGAGGGGTAGCACTAGTTCCTGGTCGACCACGTGACTTTTGATTCTAGTAAATGAAAAAATAATTTGCGATACTTCTTTCCTCATTGTTGGGTAGGTTGAAAGGGACTGATCAACTCGATCAACTCCACCCAGGGTGTTATAATCCTGAACAATGCACAGAATATGAACAACTTGTTGCTTTTGTTCACATTCTATCATTTCTGAAGAATGAACAGTTGATAGAAGTGTTACATCTCTCGTGTCTTTCCATTTCATGGCTAGTACTTTACCATGCCTGAATGCCAAAGTTTCACCCTTCTTCAGCTTTTTAGTTGTGAAGGCATTTCTTTTCTTGTCTGCTTCACAGTGGCATAGGTATCTGTTCGATGCTTTAGCAATAAGTCAGCAAGCTGTGGAGATGTATAGAAATTATCTGTGGTCAAACAATAACCTTTTCCCAGTAATGGCTTCATTAGTGTTATAACAATTTGCGAAGATATTGGAAGATCTTTATAATCCTGATCCAACAGAGTTCCTTTTCCAGTATAAATGATCGCAGACCAAACATAGCATGTAAAGTTTTATTCCAAATTGAGCTCTTTTCAAAGGAATGTATTGTACCCACCTGAGACATCCTTTATACAGCATAAGCTTTCATCAATTGTTACATCACAATCCAGGATGTACAGGGATTTGAATTTGTTATTTAGGATTTCATAAATTGGAAATACTTATTTAGTTTAGGATTTGGATGAATATCTGGGTCATAATCTTCATTATTGGCAAAATGCAAGTATCTTCTCAAAGTTTAAAACTTTTCAGACACATACAATTTCTAAAAAATGGCATATCAATCATAGGCTTTTTTGACCAATACAACCAATAATTAGGCTTTGCAACAAGCCCTTAAAGCATTGTTATTCCAAAAAGAACTTCTATCTCATCACTATTTGTTTCTGTCCAATCATTGTTTCTATTCTGAGCTGCATAACGATTTGTTTCTTTACAATAATATCAATCAACTTATCATCAAAATATAAGTTGAAAAAATCTAATGCATTTCCATCAGATGGAATGTTTGAGTTTACAGGATTGACTGTGAAAAGAAATCTTGGAGGAACTATTGTTGATTGCATCACTTTTTGCCATGTGTGGCAACTGTTCAAATCATCATCTGAATCACTTTCTGCTAAACTTTTTGTATAACTAGAATCACTACATTCATCTTCAGAACTGCTCAAATGTAGATTTTCACTGTCATCTAACAAAATTCTTCTTCACTATCACTTTGCATGTTAGAGGGCTAAATAAACACTAAATAACAAATTTTATAAACAGCTTGCTTTAGCAGACATGATGACACAAACGGTAGGCACCAGACTGAATCATACATATTAGAGCCAGGCATGGGTTGGAATGCTATGAACACACAGTCTAGTTGTACTCCAAGCCACGCCCAAAATATGTCATGAGGCGATAACTGACCAATCAGTGGATGCACAAATAATCTCGCACAAATTTCTAAACTGCATGCAAATAAATTGATTCCCTGAGTATACTCAGACAAATTTTCTTAAGCTTGTGTAAACAAACCCAAGTATATTCAGGCAAATTTGTTAAGAGGTTAATTTTCAAACTGCCCTCCTCTGGTTTCTATAATTCTATCTGTGCCTTCATTTCTGATTTACTTTCTGATTTACTTTTTACAGCTGTGGTTGTAGATTGCCACTGTTTCTTTCCTAAGCTATTGACAGTGGTGTTCCTCAGGGTTCTGTCCTGTCACCCACATTCTCTTTTTATTTATTAGTCATCTATTAAGTTGCACTTCCTGTTCTATCTAATCCTATGCTGATGATTCCACTCTTCCTTCTCCACCTGCTTCACAAAGCATCCCTCTCAACAGTCACTCCATGATTCACTTACGATGGCTATGGTACACCTGACCTCTGATTTTCTGCTATCTCTGATTAGGGCAAAGAAAATCTTGTGGCATTCAGTGCCTCAAAAGCTCAGTTCCTCCATCTGTCTACTTGTCACAATCTTTCACACAGCTATCTCCTTACTTTCAGCATGCAGCTTTAAGTCATCCATAAACAACAAATGGTTTATGGTCATGGTTGGATCTCTGTCTGTCTTCCCTCTGACGGTTGCAGCCCCTATCTGTAATAGATATTCTTGGTTTTGGTCAGAATCTGCACACAGCTTCAAATCATCCATAAACAGTAGATGGTTCAAAACAGTCTGGATTTCTTCGCCTAGATTGACTGAGGTTGTAGCCCTTGTTGTTATTGCTAAGTAGTTTGCTTAGGGGGTCCAAGGTGAGACAGAATAGCAAGGGTGACAAGCTGTCTCCCTGGAATATACCCCTCATAATCTTGACATGGGGGATGGATATTTTCCATTTTCATAGGTGAGATTGATGTTTGTTCTCCATTTTGTAATCTGGTTTGTTTAAAGTACTAATAATGACAGGATGGATTTTGTACAGCTTTAGGCATTCCAAAATCCAGGAGTGTGAGACTATCAAATGTTCTTCTGATAGTCTACCCATGCCATACTTAGGTTTCTGCCTCTTTTCTTACAGTCTTCAAGGATAGTTTTGTTAATGAGCAGCTGATCCTTTGTGCCAAAGCAGTTTCTCTACATCCTTTTTGTTCTTCCTCCAGATAGTCTCCAGCACCTAGGTGTTCATATACACTGTCTGCAATTAGGCCTGTAAATAGTTTATAGGTGGTGATGAGGCAGCAAATTGGGCAGTATTTATTTGGGAGATTTGTCTCTTAGAGTCTTAGGGATGAGGGTTTTCTCCACTTGTAAGACATTCTGCTGTTTCTTCTCCCTACAAAATTGTGAAAAAAATGGTAGTGTAATGGTAGTGTAATGGTAGTGTAATGTAGTGTAATGGTAGTGTATGCCGTGACCTGTTTCAGCCATTAATTTGAGAGCTTATCTAGGCAAGGTTTTTTGAAGTTGGAGAGTTTTGCCAATTTCCTTCTTACCTTATCTTCTGTTATAAACAACAACTCCATTCCAGTTTACTCTCATTTGCTACCCTGATGGTCTCTATCCAGTCAGCATCCTGGTTATGCTGTTCAGGGGTTTCAAAGAGGGGCTTCCAGTATGACTCCAACTGGGTTTGATCTGGTGGGTCATGGACTGCTATTCTTTCTCTAATGAGATTTTGGTTGTTATGGTTTTTCATGTCAATCTGCTTTTGTTTATTCCCGATTCTATTGGCTATGGCTGGGATTTTTCCTTCCAATTCCAGCACCTTGTCATGTAGTTGATTATCTCAAGTTATACTTTCTCTTTATTTTCTCTGTCTTTTGAGTTTTCCTTGTTGTGGGGGTGTTTGGAAATATTGTTTTAATTGGTTCAGTTCATGCCTGGCTTGTGTAAGTTGTTTAGTTAATTTAACTTTTGAGGGAGGAGGTTTTGGTTTACATTTATGGTTTTGACTGGGGGGCTTTAGTCTAAAGTTTGGGACAAGTTTCTTTTGCATGTATAGGCCAGCAGCATAATTTACTTGATTAAGTTCAGTAAGGTCTGTGTTGACTGGGATTAGTCTATTAATTGCTACATTTACTCTGTATAATAGTTGTTTAAACTATCTGTTTTTACTAAGTTTAATCAGTTGGGGCCATTTTTCCATATTCATGGTTTTAACAAATTCAATTAGATTTCCTAATTCCTCCTCTATTTCTATTTGCTGTAAATCTATATCTTCATGTCATGGTGGTGGTGGTAAGGGGGGAGAGGTTCTTCATCTGGCTGGGGAAGGTAATGGTGAATCAGAAGATCCAGGCAAACGGGTTGGTGAGCCACCCATTCCTATCTGGTGGTTTGGATTGGTTAAAGAATGTTGGCTGGTGTGCTGCCTGCTGTGTATCCAATGAGTTATCAGATGAATCATCATCAATACTTTGTGCTGTATTAAGGCACTGGAATAGTGGAATAGGGTTCATTATTGGACTGGTTTCATTGCGGTTAAACTTATCTATTTCATCATTCATGTATTCTATTCGAGAAGTCAATCTTGTAGCTGGAGTTTCTCTCTTACATAGGCAAAAGTGGAAGATATCTCTCCATTCCCTTGTGATGTCCTTCTGACTCTCATGTTTCTGTCTGACATACTTTGTAGCCCATATCAGTGTTCTTTTCTCCAATGGTCCAGTTTATTGTGTCATACCGACATACGTTTTTGTTGGGACCATTGTCTGATGGAAAAGCTGGGGTCCAGGGTCAATACCTTGACTTGGTGGGATCCCCCATATTGATCCCTTTGGTGAAGAATCTTCTCTGGGACTGAGAAAAGTTGCACCTTTGCTCACCTCACCCACCCTGGTGCGTAAGTGGGTTGAGGGGACCTTTTTATCTTGGGTGACATCCTGCCAGTGTGTGAGCTTTCTTTAGTAGACATTACATCCCATTCTCATTTGTGGAAAGCTACATACAGGTGGGAGGGGTTTCCCCCACACCCATCTTCACCAGTGTGAATTCTTAAATGGATCTTGAGATTCTAAATTTGTGATGCACTGTAGGAACAAATGACACATTTAAAGGGCTTTTCACCAGTGTGAATTCTTACATGATTCTTGAGTCCCAATTTGTGATGCACTGTAGGAACAAGTGTCACATTTAAAAGGCCTTTCACTTTTGGTTTTTACTCTTTATTGTATTTTAGTTGGAAGTGGGGCTTCTACCCGAAGCCAAACACTTCAACTGTCTGAACTTGTCCTAGCATTTGTTTAAGGAGGGTGACCATTCCTTTTAATGCCCCCCCCATTTGGATATCTATGGCCTGGGGCTGTCCTGGGATTGAGTTCAGCTAAATTGATACGTTGTTTTTCATCATACCTATTGCCCCAACTATGATTGGGAGAATGGCAGCTTCTTTCAATCTCCAGTTTCTCTTTATGTCATATATGAGTGCCTGGTATTTGGTAATTTTCTCCCTTTCCGCTCTATTAAGGCCATAGTCATTTGGGACACTGACCTCAATAAGTAAGGCACTCCTTTCCCTCTTGTCCCACACTACTATGTCCGGTTTTACTGCAGAATTGTCTATAAAAGTGGCTGTTGGAATTATTGTCGTAGTATATAGTATAATGGTTGTTTCCAGTAATTGGTGCAGGTGTGTGGTCCCATACATTTTTATTACATTCTAATTCTAATGCTATCATGATCGTCCAGTGGATATATTTTCAAATTTTATTGTGTCTGGCTATATAGTACCCCTCTGCCAGGAGCACTCTGCAGCCTGATATTAGATGGCCAACACTTTCTACCTCAACATTGACAGAATCTACACATCATTATTACTTATTCCAGCCATTTTTTAAACACATTTGTTACGAGTGCAAGATCTTGGTCACCCATTATTAGTTGCTCTCCGTCATATTGCAGAACTCCTCTCCTTAACCATTCCAATGATCCTTCTTTGTTTATATAAGCCTCCTGTAATTCTTGATAATATTTCCCAGCTCTCTGATGTTGTTCCCATTCTTCTGCATGCTTGGCCTGTTGTTCCTGAACAAATCTTGTGACTTTTCCTAGCTATTAAGGTGGCTGGTATTCTTTCAGTTTCTACTTCTTCTGTCATATTATTGCTCCAAAGTGCTGGGCCAGTTTGGTTATGGAAGTATGTTGCGTTACCCTTGTGTTATAGTGTTCATGGACCAGAGCTATTGTAGGACTACTTGAACTTTTTAAATACTGCCCAATGCTGATGGTCGATGATTGGTGCAGCTGGTTAACCTCAGTCAATCCCATTCATCCCAGTTTTCTTGGTAGGTACAATCTGGGAAGAGACTGGTTCTGGTATGGTGTTCTATTTAGAGAGGATTTTTCTGGTTTTAACATCGTTTATTTAGTTCTGATTGTGGCCAGTCTATGATCCCTACACCATAATTGATAACAGGGATGGCGAGTTGGTTTATAGCTGTTACTTTGTTCTTTGATGTAAGTTGGGTCTTGCAGATCTTTTTCAGTCTTCGTACATACTCGCCATTGATTTTCTCTTGTATTTGCCGCTGTTCTATATTTCCACTTTCTTCTATCCCAAGGTATTTGTAGGAGCTATCGTCTTTCAAGTCTTTAATCTCAGTCTCTCTTTCTAAATTGATGTTATGGGTTTGTATTTTCCTGCCCCCTCTAAGTGTACACTTAGCACACTTATCCAATCCAAACTTCATTTTGATGTCACTGGAGAAAGTATGGACGATCCTTAATAGGCACTCCAGGTTTTGGTCAGAGTCTGCGTACGGCTTCAAATCATCCATAAACAGTAGATGGCTCAGTACACTGTCAGGATTTCTTCACCTAGTTTGACTGAGGTTGTAGCGCTTGTTAAATTATTGCTAAGTAGTTTGCTAAAGGGGTCCAGGGTGAGGCAGAATAGGCCAGCAACGTAATTTACTTGGTTAAGTTCAGTAACGTCTGTGTGGACTGGAACTATTCTATTAATTGCACCATTTACTCTGCATAGTAGTTGTTTAAACTTTCTATTTTTACTAAGTTTGATCAATTGCGGCTGGCTTTCCATATTCATGATTTTAACATTTTCAATTATATTTGCTAATTCCTCCTCTGTTTCCATTTGCTGTAAATCCATATCTTCATATCGTGGTGGTGATGGGGGAGAGGTTCTTGATCTGGCTGGGGAAGGCAATGATGAGTCAGAGGATCCATGCAAACTGGGTGGCAAGCCACCCATTCCTATATGCTGAATTGGATTGGTTACAGAATGTTGGCTAGTGTGCTGTCTGTTTTGTGTGTCCACTGAACTATAGGATGCATCATCATCAATATTTTGGGTGGCTTCAAGGCACTGTAATAGTGGGATAGGGTTCATTATTGGGCTGGTTTCACTTTGAATAAGTTTATCTATTTCATGGTTCATTTCATGTATTCCATTTCTTGGTCACTAAATACCATCTGGGTTATGAAGTTGTGCTTCTGAGTGGTCAATCTTATAGCTGGAGCCTCTCTCTTACATGGGCAAAAGTGGAAGATCTCTCTCCATTCCCTTGTGATGTCCTTCTCCCTCTTGTTTCTTTCTGGCATACTTTGTAGCCCATATAAGTGTCCATTTCTCTTCCCTTGTCCACAATCTTTTAATTTTTTCCTCTCTTTCTTCTCCTTCTCTGGCAATGTAGTCCTCGGCTGCTTCCCTCAGGGCACTTTGTTTAATATTACTAATTTCTTCTTCTGTAAGGTACTTATGCACTTGTGAGGCTAATGATTGTAGTTCCTTGACAGAGATATTTTTCTTCTCTTCAGGTAAGTTGGAGTTCCTGATTTGCTCCACTAGGATTATGTTCTTCTGCCTGCTCCACTTTTCAAACCTTGAGTATTCAGAGCAGTGTGAGTTCTTAAATATTTCTTAAGAGAAGAACTATCGAATGCACTGTAGGAACAAGGGTTACATTTAAAAGGCTTTTCTCCAGTATGAAGTCTAAAATGCTTTTGAATATTACTTTTGAATGCTGTAGTGTAAGAACAAATATCACATTTAAAAGGTTTTCTCTTTTGGTTTATACTCTTTAATATATTTTTTATAGTTAGAAGTGGGGCTTCTACCCGAAGCCAAACACTTCAACTATGTCTGAACTTGTCCCAGCATTCGTTTAAGGAGGGTGACCGTTCCTTTTAATGCCCCCGTTTGGATTTCTATGGCCTGGGGCTGGCCTGGGATTGAGTTCAGGTAAGTTGATAAGTTGTTTTTCATCATACCTGTTGCCCCAACTATGATGGGGAGAATGGCAGCATCTTTCAATCTCCAGTTTCTCTTCATATCATATATGAGTGCCTGGTATTTTGTAATTTTCTCCCTTTCTGCTCTATTAAGGCCATAATCATTTGGGACACTGACCTCAATAAGTAAGGCACTCCTTTCCCTCTTGTCCCACACTACTATGTCCGGTTTTACTGCAGAATTATCTATAAAAGTGGCTGTTGGGATTATTGTGTCATAGTATATGGTATACTGGTTGTTTCCAGTAATTGGTGCAGGTGTGTGTTCCCATACATTTTTATTGCATTCTAATTCTAATGCTATCATAATCTTCCAGTGAATATATTTACAGATTTTATTGTGTCTGGCTGTATAGTATCCGTCTGCCAGGAGCACCCTGCAGCCTGATATTAGATGGCCAACACTTTCCACCTCAACATGACAGAATCTACACCTATCATTAGTACTTATTCCAGCCATTTTTTTTTTTTAAATGCATTTGTGAGGAGTGCGAGATCTTGGGCACCCATAATTAGTCGCTCTCCGTCATATTGCAGAACTCCTCTCCTTAACCATTCCAGTGATCCTTCTTTGTTGATATACTCCTTCTAACTCTTGATAATATTTTCCAGCTCTTTGATGTTGCTCCCATTCTTCTGCATGCTTGGCCTGTTGTTCCTTAACAAATCTTTTGCGACTTTTCCTAGCTATTAAGGTGGCTGGTACTCTTTCCATCATATTGTTGCCTCCAAAGTGCTGAGCCAGTTTGGTTATGGAAGCATGTTGTGTTACCCTTGTGTTATGGTGTTCACGGACCAGAGCTATTGTAGGACTACTAGAACTTTTTAGATACTGCCCGATACTGATGGTCGATGATCGGTGCAGCTGGTTAACCTCAGTTAATCCCATTCCTCCCAGTTTTCTTGGTAGATACAATCTGGGAAGACATTGGTTCCGGTATGTTCTGGTTAGAGTAAGGATCTTTCTGGTCTTAACATCCAGTTTATTTAGTTCTGATTGTGGCCAGTCTATGATCCCTACACTATAATTGATAACAGGGATGGCGAGTTGGTTTATGGCTGTTATTTTATTCTTTGATGTAAGTTGGGTTTTGCAGATCTTTTTCAGTCTTCATACATACTCTCCACTGATTTTCTCTCGCATTTGCCGGTGCTCTATATTTCCACTTTCTTCTATCCCAAGATATTTGTAGGAACTATCCTCTTCCAGGTCTTTGATCTCAGTGTCTCCTCCTAAATCGATGTTATGGGTTTGTACTTTCCTACCCCCTCTAAGTGTACACTTAGCACACTTGTCCAATCCAAACTTCATTTTGATGTCACCGGAGAAAGCATGGACGATCCTTAATAGGCATTCCAGGTTTTGGTCAGAGTCTGCGTACAGCTTCAAATCATCCATAAACAGGAGATGGTTCAGTACACTGTCAGGATTTCTTCGCCTATTTTGACTGAGGTTGTAGCCCTTATTATTATTGCTAAGTAGTTTGCTAAGGGGGTCCAGGGTGAGGCAGAATAGCAAGGGTGATAAGCTGTCCCCCTGGAATATACCCCTCATAATCTTGACATGGGGAATGGATATTTTCCCATTTTCATGGGTCAGATTGATGTTTGTTTGCCATTTTGTCATCTGGTTTGTTAGAGTGCTAATAATGGTAGGGTGGATTTTGTACAGTTTAAGGCATTCCAAAATCCATGAGTGTGGGACACTATCAAATGCCTTCTGATAGTCTATCCATGCCATACTAAGGTTTCTGCCTCTCTTTTTACAATCTTCAAGGATAGTTTTGTTGATGAGCAGCTGATCCTTTGTACCTAAGCAGTTTCTTCTACATCCTTTCTGTTCTTTTTCCAGATAGTCTCCAGCATCCAGGTGTTCATACATACTGTCTGCAAGTAGGCCTGTAAAAAGTTTATAGGTGGTGGTGAGACAGCAGATTGGGCAGTATTTATTTGGGAGATTTATCTCACGAGTCTTAGGGATGAGGGTTGTGTCTCCACTTGTTAGCCATTCTGGTGTTTCTTCTACTCCCTGCAAAATCCTGTGAAAGGCGGCAGTATAATGGTGGTGTAATGCCGTGACCTGTTTCAGCCAGAAATTCGGGAGCTTGTCTAGGCCAGGTTTTTTAAAGTTGGAGAATTTTGCCAGTTTCCTTCTTATCTTGTCTGCAGTCATAAATAACTCCTCCATTTCTGGTTTACCCTCATTTGCCACCCTGATGGTCTCTATCCAAGCAGCATCCCAATTATGCTGTTCAGGGGTTTCAAAGAGGGGTTTCCAGTATGCCTCCAGCTGGTATGGTATGAACTCTTAAATGGTGTTGAAGAGTACTTCTCTGTGCTGCAGTGTATGAACAAATATCACATTTAAAAGGTTTTTCTCCAGTATGAACTCTTAAATGCTGTTGAAGAGTACTTCTCCATGCTGCAGTGTAAGAACAAATATCACATTTAAAAGGTTTTTCTCCAGTATGAACTCTTAAATGGTATTGAAGAGTACTTCTCCATGCTGCAGTATAAGAACAAATATCACATTTAAAAGGTTTTTCTCCAGTATGAACTCTTAAATGCTGTTGAAGAGTACTTCTCCGTGCTGCAGTGTAAGAACAAATATCACATTTAAAAGGTTTTTCTCCAGCATGAATTCTTAAATGCTGTTGAAGAGCACTTCTCCATGCTGCAGTGTAAAAACAAATATCACATTTAAAAGGTTTTTCTCTAGTATGAACTCTTAAATGCTGTTGAATATTACTTTTGAATGCTGCAGTGTAAGAACAAAGATCACATTTAAAAGGTTTTTCTCCAGTATGAACTCTTAAATGCTCTCGAAGATAACGTCTCTGTGCTGCAGTGTAAGAACAAATATTACATTTAAAAGGTTTTTCTCCAGTATGAACTCTTAAATGACATCTAAGATTTTTCTTGAACTCTGTCTGATAAGTGCAAGTATAACACTTAAATATAATCTTTCCTTTAAGTTGGTCTTTCTGGTTTCCATTATGTTCAAAATTAAGTAAAGATTTAGTTGTTTTAAGTTCTAATTTTGTTATTGGGTTCTGCTTTGGTTTGGAATGCTGCAAATGATTTATATAAAATTAGTTTAGTTGGAACATTTGGTTTTAAGCCAATTACTTGGCTAAAACCATAATATTTATGCTTCATATTTTTCCTGCTACAGAGAATGCAAACAAACTTATCATTAATCAAAATACAAAATTTTTTAATTCTGCAGTTTACTGTGTTGTTTCTACACCATTCTTTTTTACTGTTAGTTTTTACTCAATGGTTTCATTAAAATATTCTTGAATAATTCATGGATAATTAGTTCTACATCATTCACCATAAACTGATCTTGTACTGTAAAAGATTTGCAGACAACCTACACTTTGTCTTGTCTGTGTGAACAAATGAGTTAAGGGCTGGTTTGATAAACATTTGTATCTGTGTATAGCTCAAGTCTGCCCTTTCCTACCACAACTGGGAGGTACTAATGCCCCTGAGCTTCTGCAGCTTACATTTGCCTTTCCAGTAGACTTGCAACTTACTCAGATTTTTCTTACGCAGTTTCAACTATACACGGGTTATAATTTTACAATTTCAGTGCTTTAAGGCAATGTACACACATCTCACCTTCTGCATTCGCAACACCATGGAGGACGGCAATAACAAGAGAGTTATGGCATGCTGGAAGGAATTCAACATTGCGAATTGCATCACTTCTGTGTTATAGGTATAACAGAGTTACAATATATAGTGACTTATGGGTAATTTAGGGGATTTTTTTGGTTTCTGACTTTATGTGGTTTTTGGCCTTACGCAGGGTCCCAGGAATGTAACCCCCGCATAAGTTGCAAGTCTACTGTACTTATTATTATGCAAAATATATTAACCTTCTTCCATACAAATTTTAAAAATTCTCTATAGTGATTAAAATCATTTTGGGACTGAAATTCCTAATATTGTCTAAATGCTGTGGAAATAAAACTTAGTTTATTAATATCTGGTTCAGAGACAATGTACAAAATAGTCAGTGAACTATTTAGTTTAGTAAACTTGAAATGGGAGAGAGTTTTCTTACCAAAAAGAAAAATCAAACTTCATTTATTCTTTAAACCTGAGTTCAAACTAATTTCAATCAACTAAAACCATATGAATGATGATTTGGTTTTTTTTTTTAACCTCAATAGTAACACTGAAGGTCCTATAATGAAAGGAATATATAGTTTTTTAGGCCCTGTCCATTCTAATTTCAAGCATAGTGAGATAGGAGAGGGGAGGAGGCTACTCTGATTGGCAAATAGTTATATGCATACATCAATTCTGATTAAAATGGCTTAATCAAATATTTTCATCAAAAACTAGTTCTCAAATAGACATTGCATGTCCGATGTTTTACTCTTTTTAAAAATGTCTTCCAAAATAACCCATTCATTTCACTGTTCTGGAGCTTGCTTCTCCGTTAAAACTTTGGAGTAGTCTTCATTCATTTTCACTTCCATCATATTATTAGATCATGAGGTAAACTGCAGCTTGAGCAAGATTTTCATTTAATATCCAGTTATAGTTTCATATTTTAGAAAAGCACTGCACAGCTCCTGCTTTTCAGTGCCATACCCAGATGTCCAATACATCCCTATTGCATTCATCTTTGCTTCATCATGTAATCAAACTCATTATTGAGACTCATTGCAACATCAAAATTGTTATAATCAACTATCTAAAACAGAAAATAGTAAAATCACACTATTCTCAAATTCATTTTCATTTTAAATAATTTCTTGACAAAGTATTTAAACTCATAAATTTTTCAATTCCAAATATCAAGTGTGTTTTGTCATTAATTAGGCCTATATTATATTCAAAGAAGAATTTTCACCTTTCCGACTTCTACTCTACTCTACTCTACTATTTGACTATTGTTAGTACCAGTGGTGGATCTACTATGAAACTAATGAAGCTTCAGGGCCCCTAATCCAGGAGAGGCCCTGAAGCAACTTTTTTTTAATGAGTGAATTTTTCAACAAAATTGATGGAGTTTTTTTAAGTGTTTGTTATTAAAATAAGGCTATTTTAGTGATAGAATCATAAGCCAATGGGTTGAAGTACTTAATTGACCTTAGAATATGCTCTAATACCCATTTCATATGGCCTCAAAATGCCCTTGTAATTGGTCAAATTTCAAAATTTTCTCAGGGCTTGCAGCACCCGAACCCCCAGCTGTATGGGCTCGCTGAGCTCGCCAGAATCTATTCAAGGGCAAGGGCAGCAAGGCCCTTTGAACCTTGTTGGATGTTGCCCTATTGTTGCTGGTTGCGAAGGGGCCCCCATAACAGTTCAAGCTTCAGGGTCCCAAAAATGTAGGTCCACCACTGGTTAGTACTGTCACAAGACTTCTTTCAAATGAACTGAGAAAACTTTTTCATCTTACCTGTTTATTTAAAGGTTTACCATCAGTCCTCAGTTTATGGTCATTAATGTTCAGTTTTCTAAGCTTAACCAGCGGGTATTTGGAACGCTGAATTCTTCTGAACAGAATTTGCTTACTCAATAACACATTACAGTCTTGTTTATAATTCTCAACTTTTGAAATTTCCTCTGAATTTGAATCATAAAGTTCAAGGCTTTCTTTCTGACATGAATCTTCAGTAGATCTCTGAAATAAATTTTTTAAATATATTCCATGTAAATATTTGATAGAGATAAAAAATAATTGTGAATTTTTATATTTTTATAAAGCTACAGAAGTAAAAAAGTTTTATCACAAGAAATCTTCAAAACTATTTCATTACAAGTAGGGTATCCAGATTTGTTCTTGGAAAAACTGGGACAGGGATGGATCTATAAATTTGAAAAGGGCAGAGGTAGAGTGCAGATATAATTATGCCTGAAATATATGCCAAGTGAAATGAGGCTCACAATTATGGGGTTTGTTGGAGTGTTATAAGCTCCCCCAATGGGGTCTAGATTGGAGCCCTGGGGAGCCCAAGCATTTTGGGCTGTTTTTGGCATGAGAAATGCCTTTTTCCAGACCACTAATTTAACATATGCCTAAATATTTCTAGACAAAATTATGTGTCAATAAGATATAACTTTTTAACAGAATAAATGAATACTAAATATAATAATACACACCTTATAGTTTCATATTCACATTGTATATAGTTAATAACTCGTAAAATATGTAAAAGCAAAACAAAATATTTTATCAAATCCCCACTCTTTCTTACGAAGAGATAAACACCAACCCCCCTTGGTAATGTCGGAATACCAACTAACTCCATAACACATGTGAGCCATGACTCGTATTTAACTCACTCTCTCAAACTTTCTGAAATCCAACAACAAATGAGGCATTTTTTTTTTTGTCCTGAAAACTTTTTCTAGACCACAACAGCTCTCTGAAAACTGGGACATATGGACACCCTAATTACAAGACTTTCAGATTCAGGTTTTATATGAGAATGAGTGATTAGTTAACTAATTGCAGCAACAATGTCAATGACACCAAATATACTCTTACTTAGAGAATACGGGAGAAAAATTAAATTCCATAAAACTGAGACAAATGGTAAAATGAACAAGAATATAATGAATGAAGCAAAAGTGAAAATGGGTAAATATTGAGGCTTAAAAGGATTACACACGAGAGACTGACAGTCTTCTGAGCATCTCAACAAACTTAAAAACATGCTACTGGGATAATACAATCCTGCCCAAAGTACTATCCTCATCTCGGTACTCTGCGAGATGATGCCATTATAAGTTTCCAAGACAGACACTCAATCTACAAATGGAGCACAGTCAAGAGGACTATACAATCTTTACAGTAGAGCTAAGGGCCTCTCTAACAAATACCATTGGGTAAGGCAGGTATGGTCAATTCAAGAGTATGCAAGTGGAGTTTCCTTCCATCAGGACATACAAGGGTAACCCCAGGGCAGTTGTAGCCACATCTTTCACAAACTGTAGTTAATTGGGATTAACAATGACATTTCCACTTTACTGCCAGACAATGAGAAATACAGCTCTAATACTTTGAAGGAAATCCTCAAAAAGGAATAGGATATTGACAGATGTACAGGGAGCAAATGAACTTTGGGAACTGGTTTGCATGTTTATTTCCAGTAATGGTATACTGGGTAGGTACCTAACAAAACAACCCACCATCCATGACAACCATTTCAAAAGTACTAGCTATTTTAAAATATCTAAAAATATGAGGTGAAGATAATTAGACTCCAAAATTAATATTTTATATTTTAACTAATGTTTGTATAAAGTTAAAAAATACTTATGACTAATTATAACCAGTTAGTACTTAGCTTTTTGCTTTGTTGCTCAGAAGTTTAGGTAACACTTTATAATCATTCCTTCACAAACACCTTCATTTGAATAAACCAATCTATGACCAATCTTAATTCAATGACAATATTTTTATTACTAAGTGAATATGACTTCTCTATTCAATGGGTCTATTGCCCTTCAATTAATGTTAATACAACCGTAACTGTCTATTACTCTTTTTTTTTTTTTTGCATGTAATCCCTACACAGTCCAAATCATAATTTTAACTCTATATGTGATCCAGAGGTGTACCAATACTTTTTGCCACTCGGGGCAAAAATGCCAATGCCAATGCCCCCCCCCCCCCCCCCCCACAACAATTTTAAATTTTAAAAACAATTCCTTTACAAAAATACACTTCTAAACAAAACTTTTATTGGAAGAAAAACTTAAATAAAGCAACTTCAATTTTAACAATACTACATAATGTACCATACATAATACACTACATAATTTTAACAATAACTACATAATGTATAATGCCGTGTTAAATTAATTTTCGGACTTTCATAACAGAAAATTCATGAATGATTTTTTTTATGTCCATTGTCTCTGCAACTTCGCGTTCAATTGAAATAATCGCCAAATTGCTCAGTCTAGATTGACTTATAGTTGACCTGAGGTAAGTTTTTATAAGTTTCAGTTTCAAGAAACTTTGTTCGCAACTTGCCACGGACATGCATGTAGTTAGACAGATCCGGAGGGCAATTGTTATATGAGGCAAAGATTCCACTAGATCCCATTTAATGATCCACTGAAGTAGTTTTAACATATCCCAGTTCTTTGGATCATCGTCGATGCTTATGCTTTTGAAACTGAGCAAATGTCTGCGCAAATGCTTTATTTCTTCCAGTAGACTTCCTGGATTAATGTCATTGTAGATGGAAGAAAAATTATTGACCTTGGTATTAATTTCTTCATCTTTGGACTGATTCAAAAGGTACGAAGGAGACAGAAATTCAAAGCGATCATTCATGTTTTTAAGACAAACTGTGCGTTTTTCAATTTCTGCTAATAAATGATCCATGATTTCAAAAATTCTTTGCGTACATCCTCTTGCACGGTCAATCCAGCATCACGAGCTTGCTCTCCAGGCATTCTTCTCCATCTCCTGACTCTCTGCAGTCTATACTGATATCCATTTCATTACAGAACTCTTCAGGCATCTGCAGCATTTGATACTACTGCCTCTCATTCATTAGTTAAAAACACGGATAAAGAGTTCATTTTTAATGCACACTGGTCCAAAGCAAGTCCCTTTCTTTGAAAATATAGCTGAGCATCATTGATTTCTTTCAGCACTGGATCCCAGAAAAATAAGTACACAATGAATATGTTATGTATGACATGATGGAGGTCAACAGAGCTTCAGCATTGCCCTTTGTGTCCAAATTTTCGGAGACCCCTTCACTCAGTTCTTCCAAGGCACTAACAACGTGAATCAAGTTCTTCTTAAGACTAGAAACAGCATCATACTTAGCACTCCACCACGTATCAGAGACTCACTTGACAGTGATTTTGGAATGTTTTGCTAAGACATCCCAACGATGAGTAGAGGAAGAAAAGTAGACAAAAATTCATTCAATTGTTCCAAAGAAAGTTACAGCATTAGGACTCAGTCCCGCAGCATGAATTCCAGCCAAGTTCAGCGAGTGGTTATTGCAAGGAATGAAAACAGCGTGTTTGCTAACATCAAGAATTCTGCATTGAACTCCAAGATGAATACCTGCCATTGTAACAGCATTGTCATACCCTTGACCATAACAATTCTGGATATCCAGCCCATCCTCATGGAGCTTAGTGACAATGAGATCAGTAACTGCCTCAGCAGTCTTCCCCTCTAATTTAATAAAATCAACGAAGGATTCCTTCACCTCTACATTACCATCTTTAATCGACACATAGCGAATTACCTGAGACATCTGATCAATATGCGATATATCTGGTGTACTATCGAAAATTATTGCAAAGTACTTTGCACTAGACACATTATCAATTATACATTTTCAAACATTACAGCCGATTAGTGTGATGAACTCATTTTGAATGTTAGGTGACAAATACGTAGTGGATATCTTGTCAGTCATTCGTATTTTTGTAAGATGTTCCCTAATTACTGGGTCATATTTGCCCATTAGTCTTATTAACTCCAAAAAGTTTCCAGAATTGCCAGCTAGCCCAGCTTCTTCATTTAAGTTCTCTCGGTGCCCTCGGAATGCAAGATCTTGTTTTGCCAAGAACATGATGCAGTCATAAATTCGTCTCAGTATTTCTTTCCACTTAGCAGTAGCATGTTTTATTTGCAACTGATGTGCATTATCTATTGTAGCATTCAACTGAAGGCACATAGACAACTCTTTCCATTATTCAAAGCATCAGGTATGATATGGACTATTTTCATGTTCAGGTACTCTTGGATTCAGTTTCCTCCAGGCAAAAAATCCTTCTTCTTTTCCAAATGCACTGGAGATGTTGAAGAGACAACAGCAAAAGCAATGCAAGCTACATTTTGAAGGTGAGAAGATTAGCCATGACCTTTCAATTTTTTCGCCATTTTCCAGTTTTGAAATACCAAACTTTTGACATTGACCTATTGTTTGAATCAGCTGGAAAGGGTCCATTCATGTTTTTCAAATGTGATGGTCCACGTTTAATGAGTTTGATTCTCAAATTGTCCGTCATTGGAACGGGCCAGTTGCCAGAATCGTTAAACAGACTCTGTGGGTGATGGGTGGGTGGGTGACTGTGATGTAGATGAGAGTTGATCCTGATTATTTGGGGGTTCACTTGAAGTTGCCGCTTGAACATCTATCTCTAAAGACACATCACATTGCGGTTGATCTCCTTGCTTCCCAGAAGGCACTGAAGGTGTGTCTGAGATTCCCATTAACTGATGAAATCGCTTAGCAGCACGCTTGCCTTCCTCCTCTTTTTTTTCACGAAGATTCTTGTATGCAGCACCACTCAGTCTCTGTCATTTGCTCATGTTTGCTAATTCAGTAGGGTATCTGCAAAATAAAACAACCATTAATTATTAACATCATCAAAGCTCAAAGAATGCAAAGCCTAACCTAAATAATATAGGGAAAGTCTGAAAAATAGGGCTGGCAACCTTTCCGATGTGAAAATTTAACGCAACTATTTGTGGAAATAGTGGCATTGAGGTGGCATATATAGCATTTAATGATGATTTTTCATCAAAACCATGGATATTTTGTACACAAATAACGTGTGACAATGATGAGATATAATTTTTTGGAGGGTTGCATTTTAAAACATAAAAACCCAAAATTTTGCATACTGCGCCCGCCTGACAGTAATTTGCCGCCCCTCGGGAAGTGCCACTCGGGGCGGTCGCCCCTCTCACCCCTCCCTTGATACGCCACTGATATGATCCATTTGCTGTCCAAATCATAACTCAATTAAATTGTAACTCTCCCTATGTAATCCAATCACTAGCCAAAGAATAACTCCACTTTAAAAAAACAAACTCTCCAAATCTTTTCATCTCTTTTGTCTTTTTGTTTATATGGTCTCACGTGGCAAACTTCTAGAACAGGGGTCCCCAACCTTTCTGTGCCAAAGAGCACATTCAAGACTACCCGGTAGTGCAGCGGGCACCATTTACTTTTTCAAGGCAAATTTATAGTTGGATTTAATAATGAACATAATACATAAAAAAAAACATTTAATTCCTATGTAAAATAATGAACATAATACAAAAAAAAAACATTTATTCCTACATAAAATAATGAACATAATACACAAAAAAACAATTTAATTCCTATGTAAAATAATGAACATAATACACAAAAAAACCATTTAATTCCTATGTAAAATAATGAACATAATACACAAAAAAAAAAGGATGGGCTAACTAGGAATCTTAGAAAAATGATCAAAATGATAACTTAATTTATTTATAAAGAAATAATTATTTTCAAATAAATGAGCATCTGTTTCTGTAATTAACTACTAAAATTTAATAA
This sequence comes from Bathynomus jamesi, assembly GCA_023014485.1. Lineage (NCBI taxonomy): Eukaryota > Metazoa > Arthropoda > Malacostraca > Isopoda > Cirolanidae > Bathynomus > Bathynomus jamesi. The sequence goes on along the minus strand of JAJOZX010018648.1, from coordinate 24,387 downwards.
AATGTTAAGTATGTTACATATTTTAAATATTTAGTAACTAAATATTTAAAATATGTAACATACTTAACATTTTATTAAAAATTCAAATAAAAACTTATCAATCGTAGTCATTCAGTGGCGGGCACACGCAAAAGGGTCGGCAGGCACCATGGTGCTCGTGGGCACAGGGTTGGGGACCCCTGTTCTAGAAGGAAACAAAATAGTCAGCAACCATAGCCTAGTTACCAGTATCAGCTGCTAGTGATTGCATACCACATTGTACTAGGAACCATTATGTAACTTTATTGATTTTAGTTCTATTAATTATTCAGGAACATAACAGGTCTCTCTACACCAAAAGAAACACACATTAAAGTTTTATTCTGAGACTGTCACAAATGAATAGCAAAGCAAAAGAATTTAAGAAAGTTTAAGTTTACAGAGTTAGACAGTTTTTTTCAAGTGGTTCAAACAGCAGCACATTGAGGGTAAACCACTTTCTGGGCTGCTTATTATGAAGAAAGCCAAACAGTTTTATGACCCTATGGAAATTGATGAACCATATGAATTCCCTGTTGTGTGGCTTAATCAGTTTAAGAATAGACATGGTATTCACAAGCTTGCCATTGCAGGAGAAGGGTTCTGCTGACTATGAAAGTGTTACCAAGTATGATGACATTTTTGGAAAACTAATTCAGGAATGTAACCTTAATGCAGAACAAATATTCAATGTGGATGAGACTGCATTATTTTGGCAGTGTCTGTGGTGTTTTTGTGTTATAGTATATTTATTAAAGTAAATATTTTCATAGATTCAACAGCAATTCTTTTTATTATGTACATTAAAATTACAATTTTTCCATTCCCCTGAAAAATCTATTAATCCAAAAAGTGCTTGGTCCAGAACCCTTTTGGTATAATGGGATTTTGTTCTACTTCCAACTTAAAATTAACCAATTATTGTAAATTTATATGGTTATCAGAGGTATCATTTCATGTAACATTCCTAACTGAATCAACCTTGTAAGAAAACCATTCTAACCTCGGTGGTGTAGTGGTTAGCATTGCTGACTACAAATCCATCAGCCCCAGGTTCAAGTCCCAGTGATGGCAGCTGGCACATAGCAAAACCCAGCTGTTCATCCTTCCACACAAAGGAAGTGGTTGGTGGATAACTGGGTACCCTGGGTCACCTAGTAGTTAAGAGACAGGGCTGCTGGTGGGGCATGGTTTGGATTCCATGTTAAACTGTAGGTCTAAGGTGGAGTGAAAAGCTTGACCTTCGTCAGAATGAACAATTTGGGTGGAAGCTAACCAAAGGTTAACCCATTTAATTTTCACAGTGGGACCCTAATACAAGCAAATAGGAAAGTTCTCCTAAGGAATTATTTCAAAATTAAATTTATAAATGACTGAAAAGGTAACATACAAATTCACTTTGTCATCATATTTTGTATTTTCCTATGATGAGTTCAAGCATGAAAATGATGACATTTAGTAATCAGGATTATTTATGTCGAAATTATCGTACATTAGGCTGCATTCCTTATGTTTCGACTTAATAGGTATGTATTTTCATTCAATTCTTTAGAAATGAAGGCTTTAGAAAATGAAGGATTGTCATATACAGAAATTGGAGAATGAGTAGGCTGCCATAATAATAGAAGTTAATAGAAGTCTTGAAAAAGTGTTGGTAACAGAAATCACTGCAGAGTACTGCAGAAAACTTGTTCACTCAGTGCCTGCACATGTAAATGCAATAATAAAGGCTAAGGGTGAAATGCCTAAATATTAAAATAAAAAATTATTCACCATGCGAGTTTTTTTCCCTTCTCAATAAATAACATAATACTGTATATGTTTTTATGGTCATTCCACATCAAGTGGACCAATCTTGGAAAAGTACCCCACCTCACCATGTCAGATTTTGTTCTAACTTTGCTCACAGATTCCTTTAAGCCTTAAAGGAAGTTCTGCAAAGTGTTAGTTCCATATCTCTTGTGGTTCTGTCACTAGTGCTCCAAGAGCATGGGCTACTTTGTCCATCACATTGAGCGCTGAATTATTTGTGCCATTTTTAGCTAGTCAGCATTCCACAGTAACAAATCCTTCTGCTCTGAAAATTTGTTCCTAGGGTCAAAATTTACTGTAGATTTCAAAACTCACATTACTAGAGCTCTAGGAAGTATAGATTTTCCATAAAATATCCCCAAATTAGGCTTCAAATTACATTTTGATTCCTGGGAAGCCACTTTTAGAAAATTATAGCTCTGGATCTACTTGACTCTATGAGCTTTTGTTAGAAACCAAGAAAGTACTGCCCATATGCTACAAAATGTTTTAATCCGGATCTTCCTACCTGTTCTAGTTGCTGAGATATAAGGCATCAAAAATGGCCAAAATTAATTTGTGTGACAAAAACGTCCCATCTTTAAAGCTCAAAATGATCATGTGGGACAGCTCACACCATACTCTAACAAAAACCAATGAAAAGAGCATGTCCTGAAATACTAGGACCTAGTTTTTTATTTTGGTGTCTTGCTTTTTTTGTAGGTCTAGTAGAGCTTTGAAATTTTGTTCCGTGTGATGTTTCTAGCGTTATAATTGTTATTTCATTGGCACAATGTTTTATTTTTCTTTTGTTCTTATTACCAATTATATAGTGCAGGACTAGGTGCTATGTGCTAGGCTATACATAATAATTTTATTATGTTCAACAACATGTAATACATGACTATTATTGTTTTCAGATCAAAATTGAAAATGGCTGAATCATCAGATACTAGTAGTGTTCATGTGGGAGAACCCATGGAAACAAAGAAAACTGGAAGCTTGTACTATTGTAAATGAAGAGGGAACAGAGTGTCACCTGAAAACATATTCCAGAAAATGTGGTTTGAAACTGTTCACAGAGCTGACAGTTCAGGAAAGACAACTACTTTTTCTTCGAACAGGAATAGTAGTAGTCCAATTTAAGGAAGATGCATGCATATGCTTGCACCATAAACAGCTTCTTTTGACCAGATATGAGAGTCTGCAGAAGCACTGTTGCAACCCATTTGAATATCATAAATCAACATTACCCAAAAAATCACTTCAGGCAATTGACATTGCAACAGCTCAACTGTTGAAGGAAGAGACTGGCAAAGACATCAAGCCTGGACAGAAACTTTGTCCTGATTGCAGGAAACAGAGGGTTGAAATACAAAGAACCAGTTCAACATCATCAAGTGAATCATTTGATCCACCAGAAGCACAAAAGCAGAAACTAGACACCAGCTGTTCAGCACTTGACATTTCCCCTGTAAAGCCACAAAAAGTGAGCAAGAGAGATTTACTAGGATATGTCAAAAGAAAGACAAGACAAGCACAAGAAGCTATTGGTCAGAAAATGGCAGCTCTTACAGGGATTGATGTGGGTGAAATGGAAGCTAGTACAAGTCAGCAGAGGTGCAGAAATTGTGAAGATTATGAAATACTTTTGGAAGAATTGAAAAGCCAAATGGAATTATCAGACAAAGAAAAGAAACTGCAGATTCTAACTCTGGAGCCTAACAACTGGTCTATACAACAAACAGAAGATTTGGAGTTGCTCTTTGAATGGTTAAAACAGCCAGGAAGTGTAAAGCAGAGTCAGGTATTCTTGCAATACCAGGAAAAAAGAAAGGAAAAACACTGCCTGAGGAAGTACTAGTAAAAGTTCAAATGTTTTATGATGATGATGATGATGAATTCAGCCGGATGTGTCCAGGGAAGAAAGATTGGGTGTCTGTCAGGATTGATGAAAAAAAACTTCAAAAACAAAAAAGACTGCTGCTCAGCAATATGAAAGAAATGTACATTGCTTACAAAGATCGAAGTGGCCCTGAAATTGGCTTCTCTAAGTTCTATGAACTTTGACCAAAGTGGTGTGTGACAGTTGGTGTAGCAGGGGTACACAGTGTTTACGTATGTACAATTCACCAAAATATGAAACTGATGTTGGCTGGAGCTGATTTCATGAGGATTACAAAACGCTGATGCAAAAATGTGTTTGCAATTTGGAGTCAAAAGACTGTATGCTACAATGGTGTGAACTGTGCCCTGGAGCACCAGCACTAGAAGATCACCTTTCAGCTATTTTTACAGAACAAGCAGAAATGGATCTACAAGAAATGATTGAATATAAACAATGGGTTCACACTGACAGGGACACTTTGATTATGAAACAGTTGTCAATAGAGGATTTTATCACAGAACTGACTTCAAAAATTATCTTCCTTTGTGGTCATCATTACGTTTCAAATCACCAAAGTGCTCACCTGAAGTCCCTAAAGGAGGAAATAAAACCTGAAGAAACAATAATCTTAATGGATTTTGCACAGAACTATTCTTTTCTGGTACAAGATGCAGCGCAAGGTTTTCACTGGGACAACAGCCAAGCAACACTGCATCCTTTCGTAATGTATCACAAAGTTTCAGATGAAATTAGAAGTGAATGTTTTTGTGTCATCAGTGACTGTCTGAAGCATGATACTGTTGCAGTACATGTCTTTCTGAAGAAGTTGATTGGATTTCTGAAAGAAAATTTTGAAGTAATCAAGCACATTCATTACTTCAGTGATGGTGCTGCAGGCCAGTACAAAAACTACAAAAATTTCATGAACCTTTGTTGGTACAGCAAAGATTTTGGTGGGATAACAGCAGAATGGAACTTTTTTGCTACCAGCCACGGAAAATCAGCATGTGATGGTGTAGGGGGCACTGTGAAAAGATTGGCAGCTCGTGCCAGCTTGCAAAGACCAGTAACTAGTCAGATTCTCACACCTACTGATCTCTCTGAATTTTGCCAAAAAGATGTGCATGGAATTACATTCTTTTTTGTTTCAACTGATGAAATAGAAGCAGAAAGCGAAGCACAGGAAATAAGATTTAATCATGGGCATACAGTAGCTGGAACTCGAGAAAATCATCATTTTGTTCCAGTAAATGATAAACAGATTCAAGTTAGCTGAGTTTCAAGATCTACTGTACATGTTATTTTGTGGCCAATGTTGGAATATAGTGACATTGATCAACGACAGTTGAAACTGCAACCAGGCCAATATGTGGCATGCATTTATGATGATTTGTGGTGGCTTGGAAACATTTGTGAAGTCTGTGAGGAAGAAAAAGATGCATTAATTACATTTATGCACCCTCATGGGCCAGCATGACAGTTTCAGTGGCCATCTAGAAAAGACACTTGTTGGATTCCAGAGCAGCATATCTTGACAACTATTCCTGCTCCTACACCGAGTGCCATGGCAAGAGGGTACATGCTGCCAGGGAATACCTTGTCTACTATAGAAAATTTGTTTGAAAGCTTTGAAAAGGAGTTGCACAGTTCTGGAACCAGTTAGAAAGTCAAGGAAAGATGAGTTGGTGGGTGGGTGGGACCTGTGGCTGGACCTGCACGGCTATCAGGCATGGCCCCTTGGCGATGGGGTTGCCAATTTCTCAAAAAACTGAAACAGACTCCTTTGTATTAATAAATTATCTTTATCTTTAATAGTTATCAATTAGAGAAATTGGCAGTGGCTTAGCCACCATGGACCAATGCAGGAGTGCAAATAAATTAACAAATATAATGCTAGAAACATCACACGGAACAAAATTTCAAAGCTCTACTAGACCTACAAAAAAGCAACACCAAAATAAAAAACTAGGCCCTAGTATTTCAGGACATGCTTTTCATTGGTTTTTGTTAGAGTATGGTGCGAGCTGTCCCACATGATCATTTTGAGCTTTAAAGATGGGACGTTTTTGTCACATAAATTAATTTTGGCCATTTTTGATGCCTTATACCTCAGCAACTAGAACAGGTGGGAAGATCTGGATTGAAACATTTTGTAGCATATGGGCAGTACTTTCTTGGTTTCTAACAAAAGCTCACACAGTCAAGTAGATCCAGAGCTATAATTTTCTAAAAGTGGCTTCCCAGGAATCAAAATGTAATTTGAAGCCTACTTTGGGGATATTTTATGGAAAATCTATACTTCCTAGAGCTCTAGTAATGTGAGTTTGGAATCTACAGTAAATTTTGACCCTAGGAGCAAATTTTCAGAGCAGAAGGATTTGTTACTGTGGAATGCTGACTACCTACAAATGGCACAAATAATTCAGCGCTCAATGTGATGGACAAAGTAGCCCATGCTCTTGGAGCCCAGGTGACAGAACCACAGGAGATATGGAACTAAAACATTGCAGAACTTCCTTTAAGGCTTAAAGGAATCTGTGAGCAAAGTTAGAACAAAATCTGACATGGTGAGGTGGGGACCACAGGTCCACTTGACATGGAATGACCCTTTACTGAAATTGGTAATCGTGTGATTTCATTCGCAGCCATGTAATATCAATATACCCTGCTTTTCAAATTCAAAGCATCTTCAAAATATAAGACTTTAGTAAGTTGTTAAAAATTAACAAAAATATTCAAACCATATAATTTCTGTTTCTTTATGTGGTTGTGACATCTTATTAGTGTAGCATGTACTGTAAATCTGAAACCTCATTTATAAAGCTTTTATACAACTTTTGAGGTATTTCTGAGTATACCTAGACTGCGCATTATCAACCTTTTTCATGCTAGCCTATTGTGAAAAAGGGATACTGCAAAATAATGATTAAATAGACTTCATACACAACTCTCTCCCATCATTTTCACACAAAGCTAGACAATAATATATAGTGCCCCTCACTACTGTGGTGGAGAATAACTACAAGAACTAGACAGATAAGTATCATAATGGCTTACTTTAGCAAAGGTGTACTCAAGCAAAACAACACATGTTTACCTTAACATCGAGTTCATTATCAGTGAAATCTGTTTCTTCTCTACCAGAAAGATCTATCATCCATTCATCTTTAATCCAATCACACTGAATATGGTTTCTTTTTCATCACATTCAATACGGTATATATTTCCTATATCAATTTCTTCCTACATTTAAGAAAACTCCCTTATAATTGAGTGAAGCTTCAAAAATGAAAAATGAGTTCATCAGTTTAATGTTTTGATAAATGTATTAAAAAATAAAATACCAACCTTACTGAACAATCTCTATTCATCAAGAGAATCAAATGAACTTGAAAATGGTCATATTCTTTTTCTTGTGGCACCAGTGGCAAACCCACTTAAACTATATAAGAAAAACAATTTTTCTTAATTATTTCTTACCTCCCATTCATCACAGATATTTCCATGGCCAATTGTATCTGCTATGCAATAATTTGCTTCATAGGAATCAACTTCTTCTTTAATATCAACTTCTTCTTTAATGTTCCAAAAAGTTTCTTTCAGCTTACACTCGCTTTCATCTTTTTGCATTTTGAAACTCGACATCAAATGAGTAATGGAAAAAATTTCTTTTATGAGTGTCTCTTTTTAGTTAAGTTCATTATACTGATGGACATGAAATATTCTGAAAATAATAGCACACTCCCTATATAGAGTGAATGTCATTGTAATCTTTGGGGCCTTGGCCTATACTGTTAAAATCATGATGAATTTTACTGAGAACAAAATTTTCAAATTAGAAAGCTCTTATTTTGCTTTTATAGTTTCTTTCAAAAGTAGTACTGTATAATTGAACTAATTTAAGAAAGGTTTTAATGCATGAAGACAAAGTTCTGTGCAAAGCTAACAGCATCAAATCTATTATAAAAAAAGAAAAAAATGGGATTTACAACATTAAGACAGACAGAGAGTATTTCATGTTATAACCAATAAACCTATAGTTTATCCTTTAAAGCCAACCTGGGTGCTGTCAGTGATGAGCATGGTGAAAGATTTCATCAGGATATATCAACCATGGAAAAGCAGCACAAAAGAAGATATAGCCCCAGTATGTTGTTGATTACTGTTGGACTCTTATAAGAGAAGCGCCTAGTACTAGTTATAAGCAAAAAATCACCTGCAAAAGCATTTTAGGTAAGGTACTCTTCTTTTTTGTACGATTAAATATACCAAAAAAGTAAGAAAATCTGTCAATTTTCATTTGTATTTCCTTCAAAATTGGTTGGTGATAGAAAAACTGTTTTCAAATTTGCAATCAGTGTAAGAAAGTACAATAGAATCACAAATTCATTCAAAGGAGGAAAAACAGTTCTATTTTGTTGTTCAGTGTTATTAAATTACCTTCTTCACCTCTTCACAAAGTCCAAATAATTGTTATTTTCAACATCATGATGATATTTGCTGGATAAGAAAGAAGGGTATAATTTATGACATGTCAAGTCCAAATATCTAGCCTGTCATTAAAATTGTTTACTCTTTCCAGCCAAAGGAAATCAAACTAGTGGAGCCCTGAGATAAACTTACAATAATGCCTGGACTTCTCAGTTTGCATACATATTGCATAAATACGCGATACAGCTGTCTGTAAATACAAAACAGCATTGTTGAGTCAGTGTTCATCTAAATGTTCATGTTAAATAATGTCTTTTTGGAAGTTTTGTTGGACTGTACTTGTACTTGGAAAAAATAATGTTCTTTATTGGATATGAATAGATGTTTTCACTTCCCAACTACTGTAAGGTGTATATTTATTTCTTTTTTTATGCAGGAAGGAGGGGCCAAGGACAAGTGCCAGCAAAAAGACCCCCCCACCTCCCCCAAAGAAGAAAACCAAAAATCAAGGCCCAAGGCTTTGGAGATGCCTGGACACTGCATTTGAAAGATTGGAGGGTCATATAGACAGAAGGAAAGATGGATTGAGAAAGATTGTTCCAGAGTTCACCAGTTGAGTAGATGAAAGATTCAAAATACCAATTAACCCCTTGCATTAGACAGCTGGACAGAAAAGGGATGAGAATGTGTTGAAAGTCTGGTACTGCATGCTCTCCTTAAAGAAGGAGGCATGCAGTTAGACAGTTCAGAAGAGCAGTGTCCATTATAATAGCAATAGCAAAGAGAGAGTGAAGCAACACTGCAGTGAAGAGAGAGGGATTGAAGACAGTAAGAGGTGGGGAATTGATGAGATGAAAAGCCTTTGATTCCACCCAGTCAAGTAGGGCTGTGTGGGTTGAGCCAACCCACACTCAAGAAGCATACTCCATACAGGGGCAACAACTGAGTGGGGTTAAAGAAACTGCAGAGACAGTACAGCACACCAAACCTCTTAGAAGCTGTTTTGGAAAGACAGTACTGTATATGTGATCTTTCCAGGAAAGGTCATGGGAAAAGGAAAACAAAAAATGTAAAGAGAGAGGAAGGATTGAGTTGTCTACTGTTGAAGGTAAGGGAATAGTTGTATGGAAGATTGTGACAAATAGGCAGATGGAGGAATTGAGTTTTTGAGGCATTGAAAGCCACAAGGTTTTCTCTGCCCTAATCACTCCTTGCTTGAAGCACATAGTACATCAACCCAAATTGATTCTACCCTATTGTCTGATTTAATACTACGTATCATTCTGAACTGAAGTTAAATCATTCTCAATGTCTAAGACCAAATGACCCCCCTGCCTATCCATTCTCTGATAAATATATATTGTATAACTATTTAACTTGTACTCTGCTCTAGTGTCATTGAATGCTGCCTCACTAGTCGAAGTCTCACTAATGTAGACTATATCCAGATTTTTATTAATCATATACAGTAACTAAATAATTCATTTTTCTTATTCCTAAGACTACATGCATTTCTATAAAAACTTTTCAAACTCATTTTTAACTGATTCCCTACCTTTGGCTAGATAGTTGATATGCCTATTCATGGCATAATCCATATTTAAGACTCTAGCAGTACCATACTTACTTTACCTATACCCTGATACTTTATGCCCTCTGTTGATCGAAAGTTATCTTTCAAAACCCCCAAAGGATTCACATTTTCCTCCAGAAGCCTCCCATACAAAGCAGTTCCCCTTCCACTAAGATGTAATCTATCCTTACTGTAAAGTTCCCTCCTCTTATAAAAATTACCCTAAAAATTATCCCACAAATCTACGAACTGAACCCCTTCAATACATATCCTAACTTTATCATTTAAGGCTAAAATTTGGCAGACCTCAGTTTTAGGGGCCCCCATCTATTGCATATTTTTTGGTGCTTTGTTTGAATACAACCTTTGTTTCAGTCACAAAAGAAAAACACATTCTGTAGTCAATCAACACATTTGTTTCTTGATGATTAGCCAGATGCGCACCAATTGTTGCTTTGTTTATCATGGCATGTGATGGCTACAATCATTCATTCAAACAGTTCAGAAGTTAGGTTAGGTTTGTTTTAGTATGCTTATTATTTTCTTGTATGTTTGACCTTAGTTTTAGGGGCCCCCATCTATTGCATTAATAAGAAAATAAAAATCAATATAAAATTTATTTCAATTACTATATTTAAAAGTTATATTTATTTTTCTTATTAATGTAATAGATGGGTGGCCCCTAAAACTGAGGTTCACCTAAAATTCTACTTGTAAACTACATGCTTACCCCAATCCTTGGTAAAATCCCCACCACTACATAACACTTATCCTGCCTATTTTTTTAAAGTTTCTGTCAATTCCCTATACCTCTGTATAGGGAATTTCTGTTTAACTTAAATCAACCATCTTTATCCTTGCTTGTTAAATCATTTAGACCTACATGAATTATATTACCTCAGTTTTCAGGCAACTTCTTCACTACCTCATTAACTTTAGAAATATTACCACCTGGAATACATATTCTTCTGTAGGTTTTCCTTCCCTTATTGCAAAATTCATTGTCCTGATTCCTAATAATAGAGTCCCAACCATGGTAAATTCACACTGTACTGCTTCATCTAAATTTTCTTCTATGTGAAACCTGTTACTAGTTACTACAACACGATTACTATTCTTTCTAATCCTATTTCTTGACTGACCTTTGACTTTGTGCCATTCATCAGGCCTAACTTTATTTGGACTTGCATCCTTATTACATTACATTTGGAAAAAATGAAGCCACTCAGGCCTATCAAGTTAATCCAAGTCATGAGTTTCATATTTTAATTATAAAATCTTGTAAGATGTCAAACTCAAGTCAGCTAATTAATATACAACTATTTACTTCCACCATAGTAGCCTATATAACTGAAGCAAAGAATATACACAATCTACAAACCAGGGTTGGCAAAAACCCAGCAAAAACCTAACTGGTTTTTTGCTGGGTAGTTGGGTTTTTGCCAACCCTGCTACAAAAACTCTCTCATTCATGAAAGTGTAAATTTTTCTTAAAATTAACTAATGAGCTACTGTTTACCACATCTTATGGCAAGTCATTCCAAAAATCTACTACTCTATGAGTGAAAACATATTTTCATGGATCAAGTCTACAAGTCTGTTTTCTAATTTTCTTATTGTGCCCATGAGTTATCCCATCAGTATCTAGTGAGAAAAAGTTATACATTTAAATTGTCCAAACCTGAAAACATTTTGAACACCTGTATCTGTATTCCAATCTTCTTAAGTTAGGGATAAGCTTGGTTGTCCTACATTGCACACCTTCAAGCATATCATACTCACAGGTGACATTCTGGAAGAGGCTTAATCAGCCTGTGGCTCCAGCTCAAAATTTACACTTGTACTTTGAGTTTGGCTGTGGCAGTCAAGGGGATTGTACATTATGCGTGCTTTATGATTGAATTTTAGCTCTTATAAGTACCATTCTTTATCCAGATTTTTTTCAAATTTCTCCACAAACTCAGAGTTAATGACATACTCAGGTAAACCATTCCAATTATCAACTGTCCTGTTACAGAATGTGTACTTTCTGACAATTAAGTCTTGCTTTGCTCTTAAAAACCTTCTTAGAATGCCCTCATATAGTTGGAAAATACCTTCACAGTCATATATCCCACCCAGAATCTTGTATGTTTCTATCATATCCCCTCTTGCTCTTCTATAAGCTAGAGTGGGTAAATTTAATTTTCATAGTCTCTCCTCATATGGTAGGTGTTTAATCAATGGCACTAACTTGGTAGCCCTACTCTGTACATTCTCCATGGCTTCAACACCTTGACCAAATATGGACCCTATACTTGGTTTGCATTTTCCAGATGGGGTCTCATGAGAGTGACATATAATTTTTTTAATATCTCTGTGTTCAGATTTATGAAGGTTATTCTAATAATACACTGGTCCCTCGCTGTACGAATGACCCAAATAAGGAGCAAATGGTTTGCTCTACGAAATTTAACTCACTGTGTGAATTTCCTGCCAATTTCGGCCAATAGGCGCGCAGTGCTGATGATTTCATCCACTAGGAGGTGCTCCATTACATTCTGTTCAGTGTCTGTTGATCATTTTCTACAAGTGGTTGTGCACTCGGTTGTGCTTTGTTAATTGATTGCTAATTATGGGTCCTAGAGCTAAATGTGGCTGTAATATTATTTCTATTAAAATTAAAAAGGATGATATAAAAAAATCTGAAGATGGGGTATGTTTAAAAGATTGTGTGACTGAATTTGGTTACTCTGCCTCATCCCTAGCCACAACTGCAGACCACGGAAAAGAACTAACAATAGAGGAGCTACAGGAATTGTGGAGATCAAGTGAGGAGGACAATGGAGAAGAGGAAATTGATGATGATGCCCATGCTGTAACATCACATGAGCTGACAGATCTCTTTAAAGCCTGGGATGTTATTAAAAATGTTGTTAAAAAACATCCAGACATTGAATCAACAGAAATTTTAACCTGCAGGTTTGAAGACACCATCCTGTTATTTCCAGAATATGCAGAGAAAGAGAAAAAGACAAACAGGGTCATTCTCTGTCAGATCAACCAAAAAAAATTGAAATTAATACCCTCATCTCTCATATTTTGCTGAAATTTGGTTTATAGGGAGTTTGTGAGCCCTGAATCCATTTCTGAAATTATAAGGTCAATCCGACCAATGGTTCAAGAGATATGACCTCAGGCAATTTGAGGTCACTCGCGAGGTTACTAACATTTGGCGAGCCATAACTTGGGTAATAATTGTCATAATTATATAAAAGTATATATATTTAGAATCAGAAAACGACAAGGAATCCAAATATGCAAGTTTTAGAACTCTAGGTTGAAAAATAAAAAAGTTACACTGTAACCAAAATTTGAGGTCACGATTTGACCTCTGGGGTATCAAATGAGAATTTTTTTTTTAAATATAAAAAATGAAGGCATAGGCATTGGCTATTAGAATCAGCAAAAAAAAGTTTGTTTATGTTAGTATTTTTCATGTAACTAACATATAAGTGAACACCATATTCATAAGTTGTGCGTCAATTCTACCTATTTTTTCACACAAGCTCATAATTTGACCTATAGAAATTAAAATTACATTTTTTATAGATATAAAAAACAAAGTCAGAGTTCTTGACTAATAGAAACAATCATAAAAAGTTTGTTTATGTTGGTACTTTTCATGTAACTAACTTATAAGTGAACACCATATTTATAAATTGCTTGTCATTTCAAGGAATTTTTATATCTTAGCTATCAATTTGACCTCAAGCTCCAAGAATTTAATAAAAATTGTATTTCACTGCTAATCTACACTGGCAATAATAGTTATAATAGTGAAAGGGGAAGACTAAGCTCACATGTAGCCTAAACAAACCTGTTGAAACATGGTGCTACTTGTCTAAGTGCAGAATCAACACAGATAGTTGCAAAATTCCTTGTCTACAGGTTAGTACAGTTCCAGCCAGCACTGTGGGTGGCTGGTGGGTATGGTGTTTTAATGAGCCTCAGAGACTATCAAGGCCTAAAATATTAAGTGTGTATAGCTATATATTTTCTAAAAAACATATTACCTAATTGTAAATCCTATATCTTTACAGATCAAAATACAATGGTTCGGCACTTGAAATACTGCCAGGACCCTATTCAAAAACACAAGAAACGCATAACAATCAATCTTAGAAAAGTGACTGATGTACTTGTTGAAAAATGTGCTGGAAGAGTGAAAAAAGACTCATTGTTGTGTGTGAACTGCTGGACACTGATAATGAAAAACCCCACTATACTTAGTACCACTGAAAACAACGAGTCTGAGCAGGATTCAAATGAATCATCTACTATCAGTGGCTTGAGTAACATCTCTTCAATTCAAGATCTGGACAATGACAGTGATTGCTTGATAAAGGAAAATCCTTCAACTTCAGTTGAACCAGTTCTAGCATTTCTGGACCAAACACCAGTTAAAAAAAGTAAGTAATAAATTAATATAATAACTTATACTTTACTACAAGGTCTGTTTGATCTACTATATAGCCAATTATATAGCATTTAAGGTACTATAATTAATATTTAATTACTAATATTCAGGTGTGTGAAACCTTTTTTTCTGTTCTTTTCAGAAGGGCTGTCATTAAGCCAGAAAAAGCGCAAGGCTCGTGGTAAGCTATCATCTGCTCAGAAACACCTGAAGGAGAGGCTAGAACTCAGTTATGGTGTTCAAATTACCGAGGAGGTAAGTGATACTTCAAAACCTGAAACTAAATCTGAAAAACATCTAGACAAATTAATGAATGAATTGAAACAGTCATTCCTGGAGAGCAAATGTCACCATCACAAACTACAAATATTGACACTCTCACCATACACAATTGAAAAAACAGCTAGTTTCTTTCAAACTACAACATACATGGTGAAAAGAAGCCATTCACTTAAATCAGAACATGGAATCCTTCCGAAGATTCCACTAATGAGCAAAGGAAAAGTGATATCTGAAGAACACAAAGATATAGTTAGAAGATTCTATGAGTCAGAAGAGGTTAGTCGTATGTGTCCTGGCCAAAAGGATTGCGTGAAAGTTATCAGTGCTGAAGGTGCAATGAAGGTGCAAAAATGATTGGTCCTCGGGAATTTAAGAGAGATGTTTGAACTATATAAAAATGATGAAAAGAATCCCAAAATAGGATTTTCCACATTTGCAAAATTACGGCCATCATATTGTGTGCTTGCCGGTAGTGGTGGGACTCATTCTGTCTGTGTCTGCACATACCATCAAAATCCAAAATTGCAGCTGGCTGCATTGGGAGAAAGAGGTCTTTCATACAAGGATCTTATGGATTACAGTGTCTGCAGTACAGAAAGAGAGACTTGCATGATGCAACTTTGCAATGATTGCCCAAGAGAAGAGGGTGTCCTGGATTTTCTTGAGTTACTTGACAGTGTGAAATCAGCTCCAAATGAAATATCTTACAAGCAATGGGTGACTGTTGACCGTTGTACAATGGTTGATAAGGTGGAGCCACTTCATGAATACTTATCATCCCTAAGCATGAAAATATCCCGCATGGTTCGTCATCACTTTGTTGCTCAGCAACAATCACAGTACTTCAAGCAGTTGAAAGAAACACTACCACCTCAGAGCGAGGTAGTTATAGTAGGTGATTTCTCTGAGAATTATTCTTTCATTGTCCAGGATGCTGCCCAAGGGTTTCACTGGGACAACTCAGTGTACAGTTCACCCTTTTGTCATCTATTATAGATCATCTGCAGACCAGGAACTTAGCCATTTTAGTGTCTGTTTCTTATCTGCATCACTAAAACACAACACTATAATGGTTTACTCATTCATATTGAAGCTTATGACATATGTTAAATTCAGATGCCCACAATTGAAGAAGGTGCACTATTTCTCAGATGGATGTGCTGGCCAATATAAGAACAGATACAACTTCACAAATCTCTGTTACCATGAAGAGGATTTTGGTCTGTCTTGTGAATGGCACTTCTTTGCTACATCCCATGGCAAAAATGCATGTGATGGGATTGGAGGAACAGTGAAAAGAGCTACTGCTCATGCCAGTTTGCAGAGAACTACAGAGAGGCAAATTCTTACACCAGAACACATGTTTCAGTTTTGTGAAGAAAACTTGAGCAAGAAGATAAATTTTTTCTTTGTAACTACAGCTGATTTGAAAGATGCAGAAGAACGGTTGGAACATCGATTCAAGGATAGTAGGGCTATTCCTGGAACTCAGAAATATCATAGATTTGTTCCCCTAAACAAGGAAGAACTGATGGTGTATCCCATTTCAAGTGGCATTGGAGAAAAGAAAAGAATAAGGAAAAGTCATTTTACTAATGAACCTGCAATGCTTGGTAACCTAAAATGTGTCAAACCAGGAGAGTATGTTGGCTGCATTTATGACATGCAAGTCACTTATAAGTTAGTTACATGAAAAGTACCAACATAAACAAACTTTTTATGATTGTTTCTATTAGTCAAGAACTCTGACTTTGTTTTTTATATCTATAAAAAATGTAATTTTAATTTCTATAGGTCAAATTATGAGCTTAAGTGTGAAAAAATAGGTAGAATTGATGCACAACTTATGAATATGGTGTTCACTTATATGTTAGTTACATGAAAAATACTAAAACTTTTTTTGGCTGATTCTAATAGCCAATGCCTATGCCTTCATTTTTTACATTTAAAAAAAAAATTCTCATTTGATACCCCAGAGGTCAAATCGTGACCTCAAATTTTGGTTACAGTGTAACTTTTTTATTTTTCAACCTAGAGTTCTAAAACTTGCATATTTGGATTCCTTGTCATTTTCTGATTCTAAATATATATACTTTTATATAATTATGACAATTATTACCCAAGTTATGGCTCGCCAAATGTTAGTAACCTCGCGAGTGACCTCAAATTGCCCGAGGTCATATCTCTTGAACCATTGGTCGGATTGACCTTATAATTTCAGAAATGGATTCAGGGCTCACAAACTCCCTATAAACCAAATTTCAGCAAAATATGAGAGATGAGGGTGTTAATTTCAATTTTTTTTGGTTGATCTGACAGAGAATGACCCGTATGCCAATAACATGTATTTTTCATTACGGTCTTGAGAGGTCTCGAAAGGTCTCGGGGAGAAAAACCGAGACCGCGTCTGTCGAGACCGAGATCTAAATAGCGGAGACTGAGATCGAGATCTGCAAATTGGGTCTCGAGATCGGTCTTGGTCTCGAGACCGATCTCGAGACCTACATCACTGACATCCTGTTTAGGTGGATTACCACCAGTGCTACCACAAGAGGGGATATCAACTGCCTTGTGAAAGGGTTGTTCGAACCCTCTACAATGCTCTTGTCACAAGGAAATCCTTGAAAGTAACAACCCCAGTCTATAAGGACAAAGGCTGAAAAAAAACTAGTTGGTAGAATTCTAAGGGTTTATTAGAAATTAACTTGAATTATTTACAAGAGCTAGGATGGGTTATGAGCTTGAGCCTTGACGAGGCTTAAGATCAGGAGACGGAAATCCAAAAACCCTGAACGGGCATGCTATACAATGGTACTTATGATTACAATGACAAAAATACTGGACAACAAAAATGGAATTACCCGAAGACGATAAAAATTTTAACCTATGCTAGAATGGTACAATTAAACAACATAATAGACCTCACTGGACCTAATGTCCTTAAGCTAGACTTGAGGTCAATCCAATCGCACCTATCTATTATAGTTAAGCCATGGAAAAGCAAAACCTGAAGCTATTGGTCCTAGAAATACCTTAACCTGCACACCGTTATGCACAGGCAATGTCCGGTATCACAAGGCACTCTGTTTTCGAATTTTCTTTTTCTTAACAAATTGAGTTGGCAGGCTAGAACTTCCACAAGCGCAAGCCAACCGTGACTTTGAAAAATGAGCCAGTTTCTAAAAATTGAAGGCGAAATTTACCGATACCAGAATCGAAAAACAATATCAAAAAATTCCTCAAAATGGGTCTAAACCAAACTACTGAGCTAGCCAGGCATTAGGCAAAACTAACTCTGTAAACACGGGGGTTACACAGTGGCCAATCCTGAAACGAGAAGAAAACAAGATGTTAGTCAAGACAACCCCACTATACTCCCCCCTCCGAGCGGTGGGTACCACCACTCAAAAGGTGAGTGCAGCGAAGCCCTCTCCCACATCCAGTTTTTCAAGGAATTGCCACCTCCCCATCCTGACACCAAGCTCCAAGTTTTCCTTTCTCCATGGCTACTAAACACTAGACAATTATATATACATACATGAATCAATAATAAGAAGGTATTATTACCTTCAAAACCCTACCTATTTACAATCTAAATTTACACAATTAGCACTGGATCCATTCAGTTTTAGCACTCCTTATAAGGTCCTTTCCTTAAGAGGCTATTCACAATCCTCCTTGCTTGAAACTGAAGCCACCTGCATGAATATTGTCCTTGATTAATATCCTCACTAGCCCATCACTATCAGTGCACCCTGGCCCTGGTCCACCCATCCATACCTCCAGATTGGCAGACATCCCTACCAAAGGTGGGGTCTGCTTGCTCCAGGCTAGAGGTAACTGTGTGGGCTGGCCATGCCCCTCTTGATGAGCAGTCCTCCAGAACCCCCACTTATGTAGACAAGAATGGCAGTGCAAACTGGAGCAAGGCCTGGAAGACCCCCTTCAGGCCGATTCTTGAGTGGAAGAGCCAATAATGGCTCCATCCCTGAAAATGCCTCCCATGAAAGTAGGAAGGCGTGATTGGGGGTGACTGGAGGCAGGTAAGGACAGGGACATGCGCTGGAAGCTGTATGCATGGCAATCAAAGCAAGTACAAAGTGGGTGACAAGTGAGGGCATGTGCATGAGTCAGGCAGAGGCAAGCAAACCAAGGTCAGGAACAAGTGAGATCCAAAAATTACTGCACTTAACCAAGCTCAAGGTACAGCATTCATTATCACTGTGCAGTCACTTTGTTCTAGAAAATTTACACTAGCTTCCTCCATGGCTTTACTAGCTAGGCCCTACCTATACATTATGGTACAGCAAGATATACCTATTTTTATATATATCTTAACCAAGGCTCTGTAAAGCTGTTACAAAAACTACACACACCATTACATTAAACCTAGAAATACTTATTTTTACATCAAAAATATAATCATAGTACCATCAACTTAAATATAATACATAATAATCCTATATACATATATACATAATTAGACAGGGTCGAGAAAATCACTTGATTATTAATTAAATTAATCATGTATATATTCCAGAGGCCTAGAGGATACTAATGGTAGCTCCATTACAGGACCTCTGGAATGAGTTCATGGAGGAGAATCACCAGCCAACTCTCGAATTACTCCCAACCCCCTCCTAACAGACTGGAGTTGTTCACAAGCTAGTTTACTGTTAGCTTGTAATAAAGCCCTAGCTTCTGAACAGATATCTTTGACTGGGGATAAACTTAATCTATTGGGAGTCCTTGAACCAGTTACTGGGCTAAATTGCCACTCTTGAGAAACTAAATGCTGGTCTAACAGCTGGTAAATCTGCTCCTCATCATCCTACACATGTTCTAAAGTGTTCTCCAGAGCTTCCACCAAGGAAGAAAGTTCTGAAGAATCACTATTGGGTTAAGGTTCATTCAGACATGGAGAACTCTGTCTTGGATCTATTGAACCACCACCTTCTGGATCTAGACTCCCAGGAAGTTCCTCAGGATCTATCACACCTTAACCAACAGCACTTGAAGGAGCACTATGAGGAATAGGAGACATCCTCAATTTCCTCCACTGGGGAACAAGCTTCCTTCTCTGAATCACTACCAAGGTAGTCTTGAACATTTCCAAAAGTGGCATGTTTTGGATGAGAATGAGGCCTAGACAGAGGTTTGGGTGAACTAGACAGGATACCTGGAGGATTCACTTTGGATGGCACCTCATCCAGGAATCCAGAAAAGTTAAGTTCCAAAGAACTTGAAGAGCATTCAGAGGAATCTGAAGAACTTGAATTTTCACTCAGATCAGCAAGCCATGGTCTAGAATTGACACTATTCTGATCTGGAAATCCTAGAAACTCACTCAAATCACTACTACAATCAGAGAGATCAGTCTCATCTTCTGAACTGTCCCACAAACAAGCAAAGCCTAGGGAACAAACTGGAATATTAGGGGTTTCAAACCCTAGAAAACTCTCATCCTCCTCCTCTATGCTAGCCCAGGGAACCTGAACTAACCTGGAATAACTAGGATGATTCTTCAAGAAATTGGGAGCCTCCTTCCAGCTCCTCAACTGAGAATGATGAACTCGACTCATGGATAAGTGTGGCTGCAGATCTGGATAAGCTAGTGAAATGACGTAGGTCACACCATTCTCCGCTATCCGATCAACTTGAAACGGCCCACAGTACTTGGACAAAAACCTGTTAGAAACTAAGTTACCTTTTGGAACAACCTTTCGAATGACGAGTTGCCCCTTGGTAAAGGGACAGAAACCAGGATGTCCTGGATACCACTGTTCTTGAACTAGAGTGGGAATAGAAACTGGAATAGGATCTGGATGAGTGGATGATAAGAACTGGGCTGGAGACATAGTCAACTCAGAATGAATCATACCATTGTAGGTCATAATGGCCTTTGGGAGATTTAAATCCCACAAGCTAGAATCTTGAACAAGATTCCGTAGAAGCTCACCAATGGTACGGTTGACCCTCTCAACTGCACCATTGCTCTCTGGATGGTTTTGGGTCGTGAAAACGTGAGCAATCCCGTATCGAGATAACATCTGCTCGAACTCCTGATCCCTAAATTCCGGACCATTATCAGTTAACAACCGACAAGGCTGGCGCAAAAGAGTGGGCAACACACTAAATTCAAAAAGATGGGCAATGGTACTGGAAGTCTTGTTGGGAAATGGAACAGCCACTACCCACTTGGAGTAGTGGTCCACCACCATCAAACATCCTAGATTCGCCCAAGGTGTTCTCGGGAACAATACTAGATCCACAGCCACCAACTCAAATGGTGCCTGGGTCACGATCTTCAGGGTAGGTGAAGCCCTGATCTGGCTGGAAACCTTATTGAGCTGGCACTGGGAACAAGATGTGACCACCTCTTGCATAACTTGATATAACTGAGGATGAAACACTTCCCCAGACAAAACATCTAAGACCTTGTTTCGGCCTGTGTGTGCCATCTCTAGATGGATAGTAATGGCCAGCTCAATCAGGAAATTAAAAGGTACTAGAACTTGAGGAAACATTTCTGGTTCGTCGTACTTAACTAGAAGACCATTCTCAAAGTAGATATCTTTAAGATAACGGCAATATCTCACTAGAGCTTTAGGACAATACCCAAAAAACCCTTATCTAGATAGGACTTAAGTTGTCTCAACACACGATCACTTTTCTGAAGAACCTCAAGCTTAACTTCATCCAGAAATGAACATGGATGCAAATTTCCAACTACCAGCAGTTCTTGATGACTGGAGGGTTCCTTCAACTCTGCCAGAAAAGTAGCGAGAATCTCACCCTCCTTCATGACTCTGTCAGCAGACAAATCCAGGTCAATCCCAGCGGCAGACAAGAAATTCACACCCACGAGAAAACAACAAGGAATAGCTTGATCTTCAACAAGAGCAAATGGGTGATCATTAATAGTTACTCTAGAGCCAAGTGACACATTAAGTGGTACATAGTTATAAACTACCACTTGCTTTTCAGCCACACCTTGAATGTTAACCAGGATATCTTGTGAATAATCCCTCAAATTTCCTAAAATTTCACACCAGGCTACTCGAGATATGAGGGAGATCTCGGCTCCAGAATCCAATAAGGCATAGTACGTTTTGTCTTGACAAGTAAGTGGGACAACTGCCCTAAAGGCACCTGAATGTGGACAAGCAATATCCACATCAAGGGTGGGAAAATTTACTTCACATTCTACTAGACCATTCTCAAACTCCAAACTTGAGAACCTGCACCTATTGGTTCTGAATCCAAGTCTTTCTCATACAAAGAATTTAAACAGGTCAAGAAGACAGGACAAGATTGAACATATTTATTGGATTCACTCAATAAATTGAAATGACCACCACCTAGACACTGGACATGCACCCTATCTAGAAGTTCTGAGGGTTCTGTTACACGCTGATTCTTGACTTCGGGGTGGTTAGAGGGTGTTCAGTACCAAAGTGCAATACAACATCCACTTGATACAGCTCACAGAAAACTTTCAAGATCTCTGGTGATGCTGGCTGCCCTGGAATCATCATAAGTCGAAGATGTTGCTTCTGCTTGCTATTCAACTTGATTCCGTACTTTGTAGGATGACTTAGCAGTTCTTCCACCAACTGCTTTCAAAGAAATACTGGAGTCTCTGGAACTTCACGATCTGAGTCATGAACAAGAGCATACCACAAACACTCGATCAAGGAATCACCTCCCCCCTCCGGCTTAAATCTTACAAGTAAGCCCTTGGGGGTGTTCTGCTGAAATTGCTGTGGTGCCCTCTTCATGCTCAGCCTGGAAGTGTCTAGATAACGAGTCTGCAGCTTGATTGTCTTTGCCTGGAACATAATGAAGCTCAAAATCAAACTCAGCAAGATCTTCAACTGTTTGAGCAAGCCTGTCATTGACTAATCTCATATTATGGAAATAGAACAATGCTTGATGGTCCATGTTCAGAATGAATGGTATTCCGTACAGGAAGGCTCTGAAGGTCTTGACTCCCCAGCAGTGGCGGACCTACATTTTTGGGACCCTGAAGCTTGAACTGTTATGGGGGCCCCTTCGCAACCAGCAACAATAGGGCAACATCCAACATCACTAAAATAGCCTTATTTTAATAACAAACACTTAAAAAAAGTCCATTGATTTTGTTGAAAAATTCACTCATTAAAAAAAAAGTTGGTTCAGGGCCCCTCCTGGATTAGGGGCCCTGAAGCTTAAGCTTCATTAGTTTCATAGTAGATCCACCACTGCTAGTTCATGCTCTGTAACCGAATATTTCTTCTGAGGACTAGAAAATCATTGATGCATGAGCAATGATTCAAACTTGACCATCCTGAACTTGAGTAAGACAGGCACCTGCACCAATGGCTGATGCATCCACCCACAAGTTCAACTTCTCTGCTGTTTCTCGATAATCAGGAAAAGCCAGTTCCACCTCATTTTATATCTCTGCCTTGAGCGTCTCGAAGGATTCTTCCATCTCTGGTGTCCACTGGATAACTGAATTCCTTGATCTTCCTGTAAGTTCTGATAAGGGTTTAGCAACTGCTGAACACTGTGGCAAGAACTTCCTCTGGAAATTCACTAAGCCCAGAAATTCTCGAAGTTCCTTGATGTTCTTGTGCTTTGGAAAGTTCACCTTCTCCATATACTCTGGCAATTTTGACAATCCACTGGAACTGACTATATGACCTAGAAATGGAACTGTGGACTGGAACCATCTACACTTTGGTGGCTTGATCTTGATACCATGTTCTTCTAAAACCTTGAAGACTTTTTCAACTAGCTAGAGATAGGCCTTGAATGACTTTTCCATAATTAGAATGTCGTCGATATACACTAGAACCTTCTTCCTTGAAAATCCCTTCAGCACATCTTGCATTTCTCTCTGGAAGGCTGAAGGCGCGTTCTTCAATCCAAAACTGAGTTTCTCGAATCTCCAGTGTCCATGAGGGGTCGAGAAAGCTGTATAATCTCGACTCTTCTCCTCGATCGGCATTTGATAATAACCCCGGACTAAATCCAGGGTGGTAAAGAACTTGACACCATGTAGACTGTAGACAGAGTCTGTCAAGTTTGCCATCGGGAATCTATCAGGCTTGGTTACCTTGTTCAGTTTATGGTAATCCACACATAAGCGTATGGACCCATCTGGTTTCCTAATTGGTACCACTGGAGCACTCCACAGCAGTGATGTAGTCGAGACCAAGACCTGATCCTGTGAGACCAAGATCGAGACAGAGATCAAAGGTTCGAGATCGAGACCCTTAAAATTCGAGACCGAGATCGAGACCAAGCTCATTCCCTTTCAATTTGTTTTACACTACTATGGAAATTACACTATGTTAAGTATATTAATAAACTAATAACTACTTTCTCAGATGTAGTGTGTTGAATGCAAAAAGTGTAGCCTATAAATTAACAAATGAATATATATATACGTACTTTTTATTTATTTACTTCTTTTATATGTTACAGAAAGTTTAATGAACGTACCCACTACCCAGTTTGACTTGTGCATTTATTTAAAGCATGATAAGTACTCATTACACTTAAGGAACATCAGCATGCTCAGAAGATCTGCTGAAGTTCGACTTCTGTGGGGCCTCATTATTATGCCTCCATGGCTAAATACACGCTCAATTGGAGCACTAGAGGCAGGCACTGTTAAAACAGTCATGGCAATATTGGCCACTGATGGGAATTTATCCCTTTTCTGGTGCCAAAACTTTATTGGAGAGCAGTTGTCTAAAATATGAGATTCATAAAATGAAATACAAAACTAAACTACACACTGTCACTAACAGCACGTGCCAAAAATTGATTAGGAAACAAAATTTACAAAATAAATTCAGCTTAAGGGGAGGTGTGGCGTGATAAAAGATCCGCTGTGACATCATTGATGATGTCATTTTTTAACATTTACAATTGGCAATTGAGATTTGTTCT
>JAJOZX010018647.1:0-43089 GCA_023014485.1 Bathynomus jamesi | reverse complement strand
AAAAAATATATATATATATATATCACACTTGCACAAACAAACTCGGCTCCATTTGGGGCCACATTTCTTTTGAAGAAAGAGATAATACAAATATTTTAATTTCAAGCATTATTTATGCCTATTATGATGATAATAATAATACGATGGAAATTCATGATCAGATTCTAATTTATATTGTGTGTATACTTCACAAATTTCATTTATTTCTAAGATATGATGATGTCGTGTCGGAGAGAAATGTTTCCAACTTAAATTATCCATCCTAAAACCAACATACTGCAGCTCATTATAGTTTTCATTTCACTTATGTATTCTTTTTAACCTGCATACTGAATATATATATATATATATTATATATATATTATATATATATATATATATATATATAATATACACGAGTCACACGCACGCGCGCACGCATTATGCAAGCATTATTTATTCCTATTATGATGATAATAATAAAAAAAATACGATGGAAATTCATGATCAGATTCTATTTTTATATAGTGTTTTAGGGAGGCACTTCTCCAAAGAAAATTGAAACCATTTCTTGTATACTTCACAAATTTCATTTATTTCTACGATATGATGATGTCGGAGAGAGATGTTTCCAACGTTCATTATCCATCCCTAAAACCCACCTATTGCAGGGGGTTCTAAGCTCGTGCTCTTGAGTGCTCTTTGTGCTCGTTTGTACGTGCTTGTTCCTGGAGGTTTCACGTGCGCCCTCCCGGCCCTAGCACCCAAGGATGATGGGGCTCGACCCTGCAGTCCTTGTCATCCTTGGTCTTTTTCCACTTCGACTGTCCACTCCACCCTTTCTTTTTCCTCTGTCTTTCCTCTCACTTTTTCTTTGTTTTTCCGCCGAGATATGCCCTTTTAAATAGAGGCGAATCGGTTCTTCCCGAACTTAAAAAAAAAATATATATATATATATATATATATATGGATGAATTTCACAATAAAACACGTGAAATGAATGAATGCTCGCCCATAAATATATACAAACGTACAGGAAAAACAAAACAATTAGCACGTACTTAACAAGGGTTAATGAGAGGCAAAATAAATTTTAACATGATATCGTCAATTTTATACGTCCCCGCACTGTTACTGAAATTGTTTTAAAATGAATAAATGCACATTCCAGAATATTTCTTTCTATTATCTGTTTTTAACAAGCGCTTTAGAACTATCCCACTTGATGCTATGGTTACATCTATACATATGGTTAAATAAAGCATTGGAATTATTATTATTATTATTATTAGCTGTTCTACAAGCATATTTATGCTGTTTTACCCTAATATCTAACGTTTTACCGGTTTGGCCTATAATACTGAGTTACATTGTGTACATCCGATTGAATACACACAACCAACAACATTATCAGGGCTATTCTTTATTAGGCGTGATTTAACAGTACTATTATTATTATTATACTTAAAGATTACATTAATGCCAATTGCTTTAAGTACAGTTGGAAGGTATTGAAAATTAACATGGTAAGGTAGGCTAAGGATATTTTTACGCTGAAATTCCTTTACAATTACATTATTATAATACCTACTATTCTTGGCTTTCTTAATTAAGACAGTTATCTAAAAATGAAATAGGATAACATAATAATTTAGTACCAATATTCATGATATTGCATAACTCGGAATCTAAAAAAAATTCAGGACTGACAACTCTCAATGCTCGAAGAAACATAGCAGCATAGAAATAGAGGATTTAATAGAAGGATGATGGTCAGAATAGAATGCACATAAGAGTTATTATTAGTAGTAGGCTTACGGTAGACTTCATATTTGAACTGATTAGAGCAGCATCTCCAAATTTTTAGATCAAGAAAAGATAGGCTTCCATCATTTTCTTTTTCAACTGTAAACTTAATAATAGATGGGACTAAATTGTTGAGCCTACCAAGAAATAAGTCCACATCCAAATTATTAGGCCAAAGGCATAAAAAAAATATCATCTATATACCTGTACCAAACCAGGTTAAAATTAACAATCGTAGGCAAACTTCTACTTTCAAAAAATTCCATATTAAATAAATTAGCTAGTATAGGTGAAAGGGGATTTCCCATAGCCAATCCAAACGACATAGCATAAAACTTATTTTCAAACTGAAATTTACAATCTTTGACACAAAGCTTAATTAACTCAATAAGAGTGTTGTGTTGAACAGGGAAAGAAGAATATCAGAGATCTTATAATCTTTTAAAAAAATCAAGTAGGTCATCAACGGGGACTTTTTTGTGAATAGGGAGCATACAATACATCGAAGTTTACCAATTTGAAATTAGGGTCATTAGGGAACTTCATTCAGTTTGTCAATAAGATCCAGGCTATTTACAATATGTGACTCAGAAATAGAGCCAACTAACGGCGTTAATAAACTAACTAACTAACTAACTAACTAACCATTTTGATAGCTTATAATAGGTTACGGAGCCCACTGAGCTAACAATAGGCCTCATGGGATTATTAAATTTGTGTGTTTTTACTAAGCCGTACAGATATGGTAGTGACGGATTAATACTAAGAAACTGCTGTGGAAGCCTATTATAGTTATTTTTTTAAATTTCTCTTAATTTTCTGTTAAACATTTTATTAACATCCTCCAATGGGTCTCTATTTAGAGGTTTGTACGTGTCACGATCACTCAATAATGTATTCATCTTTTCAACATAACTGATTTTGTCCATGATGACGATCGAATTGGATTTGTCCGCTTTAGTAATATGTAGCTTTCAATACACGAAAGGCCTTGGAATCGTTTTTCTTTTTCCTTGTGGCTTTGCAGTATATACAGTATATATATATATATATATATATATATATATATATATATATATATATATATATATATATATATATATATATATATATACAGTGGAACCTTGCTTAACGAGTGCCTCGTATAACGAGAAATTCGTATAACGAGCCAAAAGAATGGGGGAAAATTACCTTGCATAACGAGCGACACTTTGCTTAACGAGCAAAATATTTTTAAAATAAAATAACATCTTTTCAACGCAAAAGCAAAATAAATACAGTAAGGTCGCGGAGTCCATCCGAGCGTCTTACTTACGTTGACTCGCTTTCTTTATCCCCCAAGTCTCCTCCTGCATGTCCACCCCCAAGTTCAACGTGTGGGTGACTCACTGCCCAGTGCTGTTTCCCTCGTTTCTTGCCTCGCGGCTCTTAGTCTGTTTTGTCAGGGGAGGACGAAGAAACGCCCGTAGCAGAACAACAACCCTCCAGTGCAATAAGGGAGATGCTGAGATCTTGGGAATCTGTTGTATCATACGTTGAAAAGCATCATCCTAATAAGGCAGTGACTATGCGATCTACAAATTTATTTAATGATAATGTTATCACGCATTTTCGTCAAAATTTAAAGCGTAGACAAAACAAATGTCTCTAGACAGTTTCCTCGTGAAAAAGGATCCAAAAGAAAGTGAAAGTGCCTCTAAAAAATTTAAAGCTAGTGACTGTGAGCTCGTCGAGAATGTTATTGCATTGAACGAAGACGATTCTCCTCCTTCCCCTCAATAACCCTCTCCTCCTCCCCTGTCTCTTCATTTCCTTTGCGTGCGTCAGGAGCACCTTCTCTCTTCGTAAGTTATTTATAATTTCACCGTTTACTAATTACTGTATTTACATTCTCTTTTGGGTTAATTTTTATTAATAATCTTTTCATTTCATGCAATAATAATTTAAAAAACGCCTTTAAATATCATTATAAATATTATTTTAAGTATTTTTTAAGCATGGAACGCATTCATATTTTACATTGATTCCTATGGAAAAAATTGCCTTGTTTAACGAGCATTTTGCATAACGAGCACAATTCGGGAACGAATTATGCTCGTTAAGCAAGGTTCCACTGTATATATATATATATATATATATACGAGTCACACGCACGCATTATTCAAGCATTATTTATTTCTATTATGATGATAATAATAAAAAAAAAATACGACGGAAATTCGTGATCATATTCTATTTTTACATAGTGTTTTAGGGAGGCACTTCTCCAAAGAAAAATTGAAACCATTTCTACGATATGATGATGTCGGAGAGAAATGTTTCCAACTCTCATTATCCATCCCTAAAACCAACATACTGCATGCATATAACAAAGCAGGTCATTATATTTTTCATTTTATTTATCGTGTATTCTTTTTAACATGCATACTCAATATATATATATATATATATATACACACACACGAGTCGTCGCATGCACGCACGCACGCACGCACGCACGCACCACGCACGCACGCACGCACCACGCACGCACACGCAAAAAAAAAAATAATAAAAAAAAAATAATAAATAAATAAATAAAAAATAAATAATTAATAATAAATAAATAAATAAAAAAAAAAAATAATAAATAAATAAATAAATAAAAAAAAAAAAATAAAAAAATAAATAAATAAATAAATAAATAAAATAAAAGAGGTAGAAAACCCAAACTAAGCTAACAAGTCAAGCACCCTACAAAAGCTTGAACGCGCAAGGAAGGTGATTCACTTATCACCAGACCTTAAATCCCCCCCCCCCCAAAAAAAAACCCTGCGCATCCTTGGTGAGCCCGAGGACCTATCAACTCTTCATCTATATTTCCCATTTCCCCACTTTCTGTTATCACTCCTACAACTCTAATTTCACCTCTTATAACGTCAACAACAACAACAACAATGGCCCTTCAGGAAGCTTCCGAGGCTTACCTCGTTGGTCTCTTTGAAGATACAAACTTGTGCGCTATTCACGCCAAAAGAGTTACCATCATGCCAAAAGACATTCAGTTGGCAAGAAGAATTCGAGGGGAAAGAGCTTAATTAATAAGTTTATCAGTTATCCAAAGCTTTTTCCTTGTACTCGAAAAAATTTACTTAATCGCTAATAATAAGGCCCTTTTAAGGGCCAAACTTTATTTAAAAGAGAGATAATTAAGTTGAACAACAGAAATACTACTTTAATTTTAAATAACAGTTTTGACACAAAAAAAAAAAAAAACGAAGGAAGGTGCTTGCAGTTATAAAAGCTTGCCTATGTTTGAAGATATATATATATATATATATAATATATATATATATATATATATATATGAATGAGAATGAGACCCCTTTTTTTTTTTAATAAAATAAATTTTGAATGGATACATATATATATATATATATATATATAACATGAATGAGACAGATCCCTTTTTTTTTATAAAATAAATTTTGAATGAAGGTGCTGGGTGTTATAAAAGTTTGTCTAACTATATATATATATATCTATATATAAAACGAATGAGATATCCCTTTGCTTTATGCCATAATTTTTTGGAAATAAAATAAATCGTCAAGGCATGAGCTGTTTCATATATATATATATATATATATATATATACACACACACACATGAAAATCACGTGAATAAACAATTTAATAATAATAATTATTATCCTTTTTTAAAGAAAATGTGGCTCCAGTAGGAGCCTTATTATAGTGATGATGATACACCTTTACTTCTTTTCAGTTTTCTTTGGTAGAAGAACGGCTTGAATGTTAGGGAGCACACCTCCCTGAGCGATGGTGACCCCTGAAAGGAGTTTGTTTAACTCTTCATCGTTGCGGATTGCGAGCTGTAGATGACGTGGAATAATACGAGACTTCTTGTTATCCCGAGCGGCGTTTCCAGCCAATTCGAGAACTTCAGCAGCTAAATATTCCATAACTGCAGCGAGGTAAACCGGAGCTCCAGCACCGACACGCTCAGCATAGTTTCCTTTTCTTAGTAGACGATGAATTCTACCGACAGGGAACTGAAGACCGGCTCTACTCGAGCGTGTCTTCGATTTTCCCTTAACTTTGCCACCCTTGCCGCGACCAGACATATTGACGATGAAAGGGTTGTTGCAACGAAAATAAATAATTAACGAGAACGCTCAACGATCTGAAAAGTTTGGAAAGTAGGAGAAAAGGTGTGGTTTTGATACACCTTTAGTAGTGGTAGAAATAAGTTCGAAAATGAAATAAAGTAGTAGTTTAAAGATTCCAGGTTGTCTGGAGCTCTCTGTCTTCAGTACTTATTATTCTAGATTAGTGTGCCGGTGGGCACTGTGATTTTACGTCAATTTTAAACATATTTTGGTCTTGGTGGTATTTGAGTTTGTTTTTTACTGCTTTTGAATTGTATATTTATAGTTCTTTGCATTTCGTCATCAAACTGTATTTTTTCTAATAGCTGTGGAGGGATTTCCTCTTCTATCTTGTCCCATATTTTGACTGCCCGATTATGTAGGACAACATTAATCGGGTCTAAATCTGCTTGCGCGTGAAGATGCCTTTGTTTCTGCCGATCAGTTCTGAATTTATCTGTTATAGAGGGCCCCTTTGTTTTGTACCCTTTGCATTTTACGTATCTGATTGTTATTTGCCACATGTAGTGGGACGGTTGGGTACAAAAGTACTGATCGGACTAATGCGAGGTAGAGCTTTCTTTTGTTAGCTTTGTTGAGGCCTCTAAATCTGTATAATTTGCTCATGCTGGCATTTGCGCTGTTAACTCTCTCAGTGTAGTGTTTGACGTAGCTCGTTCTCGTTATTTTTAGGCCTAACATTTTGCCTTCTGCGGAGTACTCATACAGTTCTCCGTCTACTTCGAGATCCCCCGTTTTTTTCTCCCTATTGGGACGACCGTAAATTTAGCCCTATTCGTTCTTATCTTCCATCTTTTTTCGAATTCGTTTATGTTCCTGATCTCTCTCGCTGTGTTTTGTGCGATCATTTGGGGGGACTTTGAGACGCAAGGGACTATCTGTGTTATATCATCTGCATACACTATATTTATTGTGTCATTTCCTACCGGTTCTGGCAGGTCAGACGTGTATAGTGCATACAGTATAG
Source organism: Bathynomus jamesi (assembly GCA_023014485.1). Taxonomy (NCBI): domain Eukaryota; kingdom Metazoa; phylum Arthropoda; class Malacostraca; order Isopoda; family Cirolanidae; genus Bathynomus; species Bathynomus jamesi. Next base: position 36,169 of record JAJOZX010018647.1, on the reverse strand, counting down.
GGCTCAGACAGCCGCCTTGCGGGTCACCTGCCTTTAGGGCAAATTGTTGACCTTGGTACCCTCCGATGTTTATAACGGCTTTTCGGTCCATGAGGTGTCGCTTTTGGGAAATTTTTCTTACATAGTCAACAATTGTACGGAGTTCGAACGTAATACCCCAATAGTTATATAAGGCGGCGAAAATTGTCGCAGAAAGATAATATTTGCATTTGAAAAGGAAATTTTTCACAGAGCGAATGCTATTGTTCTCTTTTTAATTTCTTCAAGCGTTGCATCCATCAGTCTTTCTATCATGGCTCCGAAGGCGTCCGGAAAGGCGGCTAAAAAGGCTGGGAAAGCGCAGAAGTCTATTTCTAAAGGGGATAAGAAGAAGCGAAAGAGGAGGAAGGAGAGTTACAGTATCTACATCTACAAAGTTTTGAAACAAGTGCATCCAGACACTGGCGTTTCTTCGAAAGCCATGTCGATCATGAATTCTTTCGTGAATGATATTTTCGAAAGAATCGCTGCCGAAGCTTCTCGTCTGGCTCACTACAACAACGAGGTCTACTATAACTTCCCGAGAGATCCAAACTGCCGTCAGGCTCCTGCTTCCTGGAGAGCTTGCTAAGCACGCTGTATCGGAAGGAACCAAAGCGGTTACTAAGTATACATCGTCTAAATAAGCGCCATGCGTTATTCCTCCTGTGAAGCAAATGTGAGAAGAACAGCGAAAAAAAAATATATATATATATCACACTTGCACAAACAAACTCGGCTCCATTTGGGGCCACATTTCTTTTGAAGAAAGAGATAATACAAATATTTTAATTTCAAGCATTATTTATGCCTATTATGATGATAATAATAATACGATGGAAATTCATGATCAGATTCTAATTTTATATTGTGTGTATACTTCACAAATTTCATTTATTTCTAAGATATGATGATGTCGTGTCGGAGAGAAATGTTTCCAACTTAAATTATCCATCCCTAAAACCAACATACTGCAGCTCATTATAGTTTTCATTTCACTTATGTATTCTTTTTAACCTGCATACTGAATATATATATATATATATATATATATATATATATATATATATATATATATACACGAGTCACACGCACGCGCGCACGCATTATGCAAGCATTATTTATTCCTATTATGATGATAATAAAAAAAATACGATGGAAATTCATGATCAGATTCTATTTTTATATAGTGTTTTAGGGAGGCACTTCTCCAAAGAAAAATTGAAACCATTTTCTTGTATACTTCACAAATTTCATTTATTTCTACGATATGATGATGTCGGAGAGAGATGTTTCCAACGTTCATTATCCATCCCTAAAACCCACCTATTGCAGGGGGTTCTAAGCTCGTGCTCTTGAGTGCTCTTTGTGCTCGTTTGTACGTGCTTGTTCCTGGAGGTTTCACGTGCGCCCTCCCGGCCCTAGCACCCAAGGATGATGGGGCTCGACCCTGCAGTCCTTGTCATCCTTGGTCTTTTTCCACTTCGACTGTCCACTCCACCCTTTCTTTTTCCTCTGTCTTTCCTCTCACTTTTTCTTTGTTTTTCCGCCGAGATATGCCCTTTTAAATAGAGGCGAATCGGTTCTTCCCGAACTTAAAAAAAAAAATATATATATATATATATATATATGGGATGAATTTCACAATAAAACACGTGAAATGAATGAATGCTCGCCCATAAATATATACAACGTACAGGAAAAACAAAACAATTAGCACGTACTTAACAAGGGTTAATGAGAGGCAAAATAAATTTTAACATGATATCGTCAATTTTATACGTCCCCGCACTGTTACTGAAATTGTTTTTAAAATGAATAAATGCACATTCCAGAATATTTCTTTCTATTATATCTGTTTTTAACAAGCGCTTTAGAACTATCCCACTTGATGCTATGGTTACATCTATACATATGGTTAAATAAAGCATTGGAATTATTATTATTATTATATTAGTGTTCTACAAGCATATTTATGCTGTTTTACCCTAATATCTAACGTTTTACCGGTTTGGCCTATATATACTGAGTTACATTGTGTACATCCGATTGAATACACACAACCAACAACATTATCAGGGCTATTCTTTATTAGGCGTGATTTAACAGTACTATTATTATTATTATACTTAAAGATTACATTAATGCCAATTGCTTTAAGTACAGTTGGAAGGTATTGAAAATTAACATGGTAAGGTAGGCTAAGGATATTTTTACGCTGAAATTCCTTTACAATTACATTATTATAATACCTACTATTCTTGGCTTTCTTAATTAAGACAGTTATCTAAAAATGAAATAGGATAACATAATAATTTAGTACCAATATTCATGATATTGCATAACTCGGAATCTAAAAAAAATTCAGGACTGACAACTCTCAATGCTCGAAGAAACATAGCAGCATAGAAAATAGAGGATTTAATAGAAGGATGATGGTCAGAATAGAAATGCACATAAGAGTTATTATTAGTAGTAGGCTTACGGTAGACTTCATATTTGAACTGATTAGAGCAGCATCTCCAAATTTTTAGATCAAGAAAAGATAGGCTTCCATCATTTTCTTTTTCAACTGTAAACTTAATAATAGATGGGACTAAATTGTTGAGCCTACCAAGAAATAAGTCCACATCCAAATTATTAGGCCAAAGGCATAAAAAAAAATATCATCTATATACCTGTACCAAACCAGGTTAAAATTAACAATCGTAGGCAAACTTCTACTTTCAAAAAATTCCATATTAAATAAATTAGCTAGTATAGGTGAAAGGGGATTTCCCATAGCCAATCCAAACGACATAGCATAAAACTTATTTTCAAACTGAAATTTACAATCTTTGACACAAAGCTTAATTAACTCAATAAGAGTGTTGTGTTGAACAGGGAAAGAAGAATATTCAGAGATCTTATAATCTTTTAAAAAAATCAAGTAGGTCATCAACGGGGACTTTTTTTGTGAATAGGGAGCATACAATACATCGAAGTTTACCAATTTGAAATTAGGGTCATTAGGGAACTTCATTCAGTTTGTCAATAAGATCCAGGCTATTTACAATATGTGACTCAGAAATAGAGCCAACTAACGGCGTTAATAAACTAACTAACTAACTAACTAACTAACCATTTTGATAGCTTTTAATAGGTTACGGAGCCCACTGAGCTAACAATAGGCCTCATGGTATTATTAAATTTTGTGTGTTTTACTAAGCCGTACAGGATATGGTAGTGACGGATTAATACTAAGAAAACTGCTGTGGAAGCCTATTTAGTTATTTTTTAAATTTCTCTTAATTTTCTGTTAAACATTTTATTAACATCCTCCATGGTCTCTATTTAGAGGTTTGTACTGTCACGATCACTCAATAATGTATTCATCTTTTCAACTAACTGATTTTGTCCATGATGACGATCGATTGGATTTGTCCGCTTTAGTAATATGTAGCTTTTCAATACACGAAAGGCCTTGAATCGTTTTTTCTTTTTCCTTGTGGCTTTGCAGTATATACAGTATATATATATATATATATATTCTATATATATATATATATATATATATACGAGTCACACGCACGCATTATTCAAGCATTATTTATTTCTATAGATGATAATAATAAAAAAAAATACGACGAAATTCGTGATCATATTCTATTTTTACATAGTGTTTTAGGAGGGGCACTTCTCCAAAAAAAATTGAAACCATTTCTACGATATGATGATGTCGGAGAGAAATGTTTCCAACTCTCATTATCCATCCCTAAAACAACATCCTGCATGCATATAACAAAGCAGTCATTATATTTTTCATTTTATTTATCGTGTATTCTTTTTAACATGCATACTCATATATATATATATATACAACGCACACGATCTGTCGCATGCACGCACGCACGCACGCACGCACGCACCACGCACGGCACGCACGCACCACGCACGCACACGCAAAAAAAAATAATAAAAAAAAAAATAATAAATAAATAAATAAAAAATAAATAATTATATAAATAAATAATAAAAAAAAAATAATAATAAATAAATAAATAAATAAAAAAAAAAATAAAAAAATAAATAAATAATAAATAAATAAAATAAAAGAGGTAGAAAACCCAAACTAAGCTACAAGTCAAGCACCCTACAAAAGCTTGAACGCGCAAGGAAGGTGAATTCACTTATCACCAGACCTTAAATCCCCCCCCCCCCCCCAAAAAAAAACCTGCGCATCCTTGGTGAGCCCGAGGACCTATCAACTCTTCATCTATATTTCCCATTTCCCCACTTTCTGTTATCACTCCTAAACTCTAATTTCACCTCTTATAACGTCACACAACACAACACACAATGGCCCTTCAGGAAGCTTTCCGAGGCTTACCTCGTTGTCTCTTGAAGATACAAACTTGTGCGCTATTCACGCCAAAAGTTACCACCATCATGCCAAAAGACATTCAGTTGGCAAGAAGAATTCGAGGGGAAAGAGCTTAATTAATATCAGTTTCAGTTATCCAAGCTTTTTCCTTTACTCGAAAAATTTACTTAATCGCTAATTAATAAGGCCCTTTTAAGGCCAACTTTATTTAAAAGAGATATATTAAGTTGAACAACCAGAATACTACTTAATTTTAAAAACAGTTTTGACACAAAAAAAAAAAAAAACGAAGGAAGGTGCTTGCAGTTATAAAAGCTTGCCTATGTTTGAAGATATATATATATATATATATATATATATATATATATTAATGAGAATGAGAGACCCCTTTTTTTTTTTAAAATAAATTTGGAATGGATACATATATATATATATATACTATATATAGTCTTTATATATATATAATATACATGAATGAGACAGATCCCTTTTTTTTTATAAAATAAATTTGAATGAAGGTGCTGGGTGTTATAAAAGTTTGTCTAACTATATAATATATATATCTATTATATAAAACGAATGAGTATCCCTTTGCTTTATGCCATAATTTTTTGGAAATAAAATAAATCGTCAAGGCATGAGCTGTTTCATATATATATATATATATATATATATATACACACACACATGAAAATCACGTGAATAAACAATTTAATAATAATAATTATTATCCTTTTTTAAAGAAAATGTGGCTCCAGTAGGAGCCTTATTATAGTGATGATGATACACCTTACTTCTTTTCAGTTTTCTTTGGTAGAAGAACGGCTTGAATGTTAGGGAGCACACCTCCCTGAGCGATGGTGACCCCTGAAAGGAGTTTGTTTAACTCTTCATCGTTGCGGATTGCGAGCTGTAGATGACGTGGAATAATACGAGACTTCTTGTTATCCCGAGCGGCGTTTCCAGCCATTCGAGAACTTCAGCAGCTAAATATTCCATAACTGCAGCGAGGTAAACCGGAGCTCCAGCACCGACACGCTCAGCATAGTTTCCTTTTCTTAGTAGACGATGAATTCTACCGACAGGGAACTGAAGACCGGCTCTACTCGAGCGTGTCTTCGATTTTCCCTTAACTTTGCCACCCTTGCCGCGACCAGACATATTGACGATGAAAGCGTTGTTGCAACGAAAATAAATAATTAACGAGAATTTTGGGAAATTTTTCTTACATAGTCAACAATTGTACGGAGTTCGAACGTAATACCCCAATAGTTATATAAGGCGGCGAAAATTGTCGCAGAAAGATAATATTTGCATTTGAAAAGGAAATTTTTTCACAGAGCGAATGCTATGTTCTCTTTTTAATTTCTTCAAGCGTTGCATCCATCAGTCTTTCTATCATGGCTCCGAAGGCGTCCGGAAAGGCGGCTAAAAAGGCTGGGAAAGCGCAGAAGTCTATTTCAAAGGGGATAAGAAGAAGCGAAAGAGGAGGAAGGAGAGTTACAGTATCTACATCTACAAAGTTTTGAAACAAGTGCATCCAGACACTGGCGTTTCTTCTTCGAAAGCCATGTCGATCATGAATTCTTTCGTGAATGATATTTTCGAAAGAATCGCTGCCGAAGCTTCTCGTCTGGCTCACTACAACAAGAGGTCTACTATAACTTCCCGAGAGATCCAAACTGCCGTCAGGCTCCTGCTTCCTGGAGAGCTTGCTAAGCACGCTGTATCGGAAGGAACCAAAGCGGTTACTAAGTATACATCGTCTAAATAACGCATGCGTTATTCCTCCTGTGAAGCAAATGTGAGAAGAACAGCGAAAAAAATATATATATATTATATCACACTTGCACAAACAAACTCGGCTCCATTTGGGGCCACATTTCTTTTGAAGAAAGAGATAATACAAATATTTTAATTTCAAGCATTATTTATGCCTATTATGATGATAATAATATACGATGGAAATTCATGATCAGATTCTAATTTATATTGTGTGTATACTTCACAAATTTCATTTATTTCTACGATTGATGATGTCGTGTCGGAGAGAAATGTTTCCAACTTAAATTATCCATCCTAAAACCAACATATGCAGCTCATTATAGTTTTCATTTCACTTATATTCTTTTTAACCTGCATACTGAATATATATATATATATATATATATATATATATATATATATATGCATATATAACTGCAATGACCGCGCAGTATATAAATGAATAGAACGACATAAGTGTTAAGGAACGTTTCTGCACACGAGGAGGAGAGATAACGAATAATGAAAAATGAGGCGAACCGCCCAGGAATCGAACCCAGGGCCCTCCAATTGCCGGTCGGAGGGCCGGTCCGTAGCATAATGGTAGAGCGTCCGACCGGCAATTGGAGGGCCCTGGGTTCGATTCCTGGGCGGTTCGCCTCATTTTCATTATTCGTTATCTCTCCTCCTCGTGTGCAGAAACGTTCCTTAACACTTATGTCGTTTCTATTCATATATATATATATATATATACACGAGTCACACGCACGCGCGCACGCATTATGCAAGCATTATTTATTCCTATTATGATGATAATAATAAAAAAATACGATGGAAATTCATGATCAGATTCTATTTTTATATAGTGTTTTAGGGAGGCACTTCTCCAAAGAAAAATTGAAACCATTTTCTTGTATACTTCACAAATTTCATTTATTTCTACGATATGATGATGTCGGAGAGAGATGTTTCCAACGTTCATTATCCATCCCTAAAACCCACCTATTGCAGGGGGTTCTAAGCTCGTGCTCTTGAGTGCTCTTTGTGCTCGTTTGTACGTGCTTGTTCCTGGAGGTTTCACGTGCGCCCTCCCGGCCCTAGCACCCAAGGATGATGGGGCTCGACCCTGCAGTCCTTGTCATCCTTGGTCTTTTTCCACTTCGACTGTCCACTCCACCCTTTCTTTTTCCTCTGTCTTTCCTCTCACTTTTTCTTTGTTTTTCCGCCGAGATATGCTCTTTTAAATAGAGGCGAATCGGTTCTTCCCGAACTTAAAAAAAAAATATATATATATATATATATATGGGATGAATTTCACAATAAAACACGTGAAATGAATGAATGCTCGCCCATAAATATATACAACGTACAGGAAAAACAAAACAATTAGCACGTACTTAACAAGGGTTAATGAGAGGCAAAATAAATTTTAACATGATATCGTCAATTTTATACGTCCCCGCACTGTTACTGAAATTGTTTTTAAAATGAATAAATGCACATTCCAGAATATTTCTTTCTATTATATCTGTTTTTAACAAGCGCTTTAGAACTATCCCACTTGATGCTATGGTTACATCTATACATATGGTTAAATAAAGCATTGGAATTATTATTATTATTAGTATTAGTTGTTCTACAAGCATATTTATGCTGTTTTACCCTAATATCTAACGTTTTACCGGTTTGGCCTATATATACTGAGTTACATTGTGTACATCCGATTGAATACACACAACCAACAACATTATCAGGGCTATTCTTTATTAGGCGTGATTTAACAGTACTATTATTATTATTATACTTAAAGATTACATTAATGCCAATTGCTTTAAGTACAGTTGGAAGGTATTGAAAATTAACATGGTAAGGTAGGCTAAGGATATTTTTACGCTGAAATTCCTTTACAATTACATTATTATAATACCTACTATTCTTGGCTTTCTTAATTAAGACAGTTATCTAAAAATGAAATAGGATAACATAATAATTTAGTACCAATATTCATGATATTGCATAACTCGGAATCTAAAAAAATTCAGGACTGACAACTCTCAATGCTCGAAGAAACATAGCAGCATAGAAAATAGAGGATTTAATAGAAGGATGATGGTCAGAATAGAAATGCACATAAGAGTTTATTATTAGTAGTAGGCTTACGGTAGACTTCATATTTGAACTGATTAGAGCAGCATCTCCAAATTTTTAGATCAAGAAAAGATAGGCTTCCATCATTTTCTTTTTCAACTGTAAACTTAATAATAGATGGACTAAATTGTTGAGCCTACCAAGAAATAAGTCCACATCCAAATTATTAGGCCAAAGGCATAAAAAAAATATCATCTATATACCTGTACCAAACCAGGTTAAAATTAACAATCGTAGGCAAACTTCTACTTTCAAAAAATCCATATTAAATAAATTAGCTAGTATAGGTGAAAGGGGATTTCCCATAGCCAATCCAAACGACATAGCATAAAACTTATTTTCAAACTGAAATTTACAATCTTTGACACAAAGCTTAATTAACTCAATAAGAGTGTTGTGTTGAACAGGGAAAGAAGAATATTCAGAGATCTATAATCTTTTAAAAAAATCAAGTAGGTCATCAACGGGACTTTTTTTTGTGAATAGGGAGCATACAATACATCGAAGTTTACCAATTTGAAATTAGGGTCATTAGGGAACTTCATTCAGTTTGTCAATAAGATCCAGGCTATTTACAATATGTGACTCAGAAATAGAGCCAACTAACGGCGTTAATAAACTAACTAACTAACTAACTAACTAACCATTTTGATAGCTTATAATAGGTTACGGAGCCCACTGAGCTAACAATAGGCCTCATGGGATTATTAAATTTGTGTGTTTTTACTAAGCCGTACAGATATGGTAGTGACGGATTAATACTAAGAAACTGCTGTGGAAGCCTATTATAGTTATTTTTTTAAATTTCTCTTAATTTTCTGTTAAACATTTTATTAACATCCTCCAATGGGTCTCTATTTAGAGGTTTGTACGTGTCACGATCACTCAATAATGTATTCATCTTTTCAACATAACTGATTTTGTCCATGATGACGATCGAATTGGATTTGTCCGCTTAGTAATATGTAGCTTTCAATACACGAAAGGCCTTGGAATCGTTTTTCTTTTTCCTTGTGGCTTTGCAGTATATACAGTATATATATATATATATATATATATATATATATATATATATATATACGAGTCACACGCACGCATTATTCAAGCATTATTTATTTCTATTATGATGATAATAATAAAAAAAAAATACGACGGAAATTCGTGATCATATTCTATTTTTACATAGTGTTTTAGGGAGGCACTTCTCCAAAGAAAAATTGAAACCATTTCTACGATATGATGATGTCGGAGAGAAATGTTTCCAACTCTCATTATCCATCCCTAAAACCAACATACTGCATGCATATAACAAAGCAGGTCATTATATTTTTCATTTTATTTATCGTGTATTCTTTTTAACATGCATACTCAATATATATATATATATACACACACACGAGTCGTCGCATGCACGCACGCACGCACGCACGCACGCACCACGCACGCACGCACGCACCACGCACACGCACGCACACGCAAAAAAAAAATAATAAAAAAAAATAATAAATAAATAAATAAAAATAAATAATTAATAATAAATAAATAAATAAAAAAAATAATAATAAATAAATAAATAAATAAAAAAAAAAATAAAAAAATAAATAAATAAATAAATAAATAAAAAAAAAGGTAGAAAACCCAAACTAAGCTAACAAGTCAAGCACCCTACAAAAGCTTGAACGCGCAAGGAAGGTGATTCACTTATCACCAGACCTTAAATCCCCCCCCCCCCCAAAAAAAAAAACCTGCGCATCCTTGGTGAGCCCGAGGACCTATCAACTCTTCATCTATATTTCCCATTTCCCCACTTTCTGTTATCACTCCTACAACTCTAATTTCACCTCTTATAACGTCAACAACAACAACAACAATGGCCCTTCAGGAAGCTTCCGAGGCTTACCTCGTTGGTCTCTTTGAAGATACAAACTTGTGCGCTATTCACGCCAAAAGAGTTACCATCATGCCAAAAGACATTCAGTTGGCAAGAAGAATTCGAGGGGAAAGAGCTTAATTAATAAGTTTATCAGTTATCCAAAGCTTTTTCCTTGTACTCGAAAAAATTTACTTAATCGCTAATAATAAGGCCCTTTTAAGGGCCAAACTTTATTTAAAAGAGAGATAATTAAGTTGAACAACAGAAATACTACTTTAATTTTAAATAACAGTTTTGACACAAAAAAAAAAAAAACGAAGGAAGGTGCTTGCAGTTATAAAAGCTTGCCTATGTTTGAAGATATATATATATATATATATATAATATATATGAATGAGAATGAGACCCCTTTTTTTTTTTAATAAAATAAATTTTGAATGGATACATATATATATATATATATATATATATATATATATATATAACATGAATGAGACAGATCCCTTTTTTTTTTATAAAATAAATTTTGAATGAAGGTGCTGGGTGTTATAAAAGTTTGTCTAACTATATATATATATATCTATATATAAAACGAATGAGATATCCCTTTGCTTTATGCCATAATTTTTTGGAAATAAAATAAATCGTCAAGGCATGAGCTGTTTCATATATATATATATATATATATATATATATACACACACACATGAAAATCACGTGAATAAACAATTTAATAATAATAATTATTATCCTTTTTTAAAGAAATGTGGCTCCAGTAGGAGCCTTATTATAGTGATGATGATACACCTTTACTTCTTTTCAGTTTTCTTTGTAGAAGAACGGCTTGAATGTTAGGGAGCACACCTCCCTGAGCGATGGTGACCCTGAAAGGAGTTTGTTTAACTCTTCATCGTTGCGGATTGCGAGCTGTAGATGACGTGGAATAATACGAGACTTCTTGTTATCCCGAGCGGCGTTTCCAGCCAATTCGAGAACTTCAGCAGCTAAATATTCCATAACTGCAGCGAGGTAAACCGGAGCTCCAGCACCGACACGCTCAGCATAGTTTCCTTTTCTTAGTAGACGATGAATTCTACCGACAGGGAACTGAAGACCGGCTCTACTCGAGCGTGTCTTCGATTTTCCCTTAACTTTGCCACCCTTGCCGCGACCAGACATATTGACGATGAAAGCGTTGTTGCAACGAAAATAAATAATTAACGAGAATTTTGGGAAATTTTTCTTACATAGTCAACAATTGTACGGAGTTCGAACGTAATACCCCAATAGTTATATAAGGCGGCGAAAATTGTCGCAGAAAGATAATATTTGCATTTGAAAAGGAAATTTTTCACAGAGCGAATGCTATTGTTCTCTTTTTAATTTCTTCAAGCGTTGCATCCATCAGTCTTTCTATCATGGCTCCGAAGGCGTCCGGAAAGGCGGCTAAAAAGGCTGGGAAAGCGCAGAAGTCTATTTCTAAAGGGATAAGAAGAAGCGAAAGAGGAGGAAGGAGAGTTACAGTATCTACATCTACAAAGTTTTGAAACAAGTGCATCCAGACACTGGCGTTTCTTCGAAAGCCATGTCGATCATGAATTCTTTCGTGAATGATATTTTCGAAAGAATCGCTGCCGAAGCTTCTCGTCTGGCTCACTACAACAAGAGGTCTACTATAACTTCCCGAGAGATCCAAACTGCCGTCAGGCTCCTGCTTCCTGGAGAGCTTGCTAAGCACGCTGTATCGGAAGGAACCAAAGCGGTTACTAAGTATACATCGTCTAAATAAGCGCCATGCGTTATTCCTCCTGTGAAGCAAATGTGAGAAGAACAGCGAAAAAAATATATATATATATATATCACACTTGCACAAACAAACTCGGCTCCATTTGGGGCCACATTTCTTTTGAAGAAAGAGATAATACAAATATTTTAATTTCAAGCATTATTTATGCCTATTATGATGATAATAATAATACGATGGAAATTCATGATCAGATTCTAATTTTATATTGTGTGTATACTTCACAAATTTCATTTATTTCTACGATATGATGATGTCGTGTCGGAGAGAAATGTTTCCAACTTAAATTATCCATCCCTAAAACCAACATACTGCAGCTCATTATAGTTTTCATTTCACTTATGTATTCTTTTTAACCTGCATACTGAATATATATATATATATATATATATATATATATATATATATGCATATATAACTGCAATGACCGCGCAGTATATAAATGAATAGAAACGACATAAGTGTTAAGGAACGTTTCTGCACACGAGGAGGAGAGATAACGAATAATGAAAAATGAGGCGAACCGCCCAGGAATCGAACCCAGGGCCCTCCAATTGCCGGTCGGAGGGCCGGTCCGTAGCATAATGGTAGAGCGTCCGACCGGCAATTGGAGGGCCCTGGGTTCGATTCCTGGGCGGTTCGCCTCATTTTTCATTATTCGTTATCTCTCCTCCTCGTGTGCAGAAACGTTCCTTAACACTTATGTCGTTTCTATTCATATATATATATATATATACACGAGTCACACGCACGCGCGCACGCATTATGCAAGCATTATTTATTCCTATTATGATGATAATAATAAAAAAAATACGATGGAAATTCATGATCAGATTCTATTTTTATATAGTGTTTTAGGGAGGCACTTCTCCAAAGAAAAATTGAAACCATTTTCTTGTATACTTCACAAATTTCATTTATTTCTACGATATGATGATGTCGGAGAGAGATGTTTCCAACGTTCATTATCCATCCCTAAAACCCACCTATTGCAGGGGGTTCTAAGCTCGTGCTCTTGAGTGCTCTTTGTGCTCGTTTGTACGTGCTTGTTCCTGGAGGTTTCACGTGCGCCCTCCCGGCCCTAGCACCCAAGGATGATGGGGCTCGACCCTGCAGTCCTTGTCATCCTTGGTCTTTTTCCACTTCGACTGTCCACTCCACCCTTTCTTTTTCCTCTGTCTTTCCTCTCACTTTTTCTTTGTTTTTCCGCCGAGATATGCTCTTTTAAATAGAGGCGAATCGGTTCTTCCCGAACTTAAAAAAAAAATATATATATATATATATATGGGATGAATTTCACAATAAAACACGTGAAATGAATGAATGCTCGCCCATAAATATATACAACGTACAGGAAAAACAAAACAATTAGCACGTACTTAACAAGGGTTAATGAGAGGCAAAATAAATTTTAACATGATATCGTCAATTTTATACGTCCCCGCACTGTTACTGAAATTGTTTTTTAAAATGAATAAATGCACATTCCAGAATATTTCTTTCTATTATATCTGTTTTTAACAAGCGCTTTAGAACTATCCCACTTGATGCTATGGTTACATCTATACATATGGTTAAATAAAGCATTGGAATTATTATTATTATTATTATTAGCTGTTCTACAAGCATATTTATGCTGTTTTACCCTAATATCTAACGTTTTACCGGTTTGGCCTATATATACTGAGTTACATTGTGTACATCCGATTGAATACACACAACCAACAACATTATCAGGGCTATTCTTTATTAGGCGTGATTTAACAGTACTATTATTATTATTATACTTAAAGATTACATTAATGCCAATTGCTTTAAGTACAGTTGGAAGGTATTGAAAATTAACATGGTAAGGTAGGCTAAGGATATTTTTACGCTGAAATTCCTTTACAATTACATTATTATAATACCTACTATTCTTGGCTTTCTTAATTAAGACAGTTATCTAAAAATGAAATAGGATAACATAATAATTTAGTACCAATATTCATGATATTGCATAACTCGGAATCTAAAAAAAATTCAGGACTGACAACTCTCAATGCTCGAAGAAACATAGCAGCATAGAAAATAGAGGATTTAATAGAAGGATGATGGTCAGAATAGAAATGCACATAAGAGTTATTATTAGTAGTAGGCTTACGGTAGACTTCATATTTGAACTGATTAGAGCAGCATCTCCAAATTTTTAGATCAAGAAAAGATAGGCTTCCATCATTTTCTTTTTCAACTGTAAACTTAATAATAGATGGGACTAAATTGTTGAGCCTACCAAGAAATAAGTCCACATCCAAATTATTAGGCCAAAGGCATAAAAAAAATATCATCTATATACCTGTACCAAACCAGGTTAAAATTAACAATCGTAGGCAAACTTCTACTTTCAAAAAATTCCATATTAAATAAATTAGCTAGTATAGGTGAAAGGGGATTTCCCATAGCCAATCCAAACGACATAGCATAAAACTTATTTTCAAACTGAAATTTACAATCTTTGACACAAAGCTTAATTAACTCAATAAGAGTGTTGTGTTGAACAGGGAAAGAAGAATATTCAGAGATCTTATAATCTTTTAAAAAAATCAAGTAGGTCATCAACGGGGACTTTTTTTGTGAATAGGGAGCATACAATACATCGAAGTTTACCAATTTGAAATTAGGGTCATTAGGGAACTTCATTCAGTTTGTCAATAAGATCCAGGCTATTTACAATATGTGACTCAGAAATAGAGCCAACTAACGGCGTTAATAAACTAACTAACTAACTAACTAACTAACCATTTTGATAGCTTATAATAGGTTACGGAGCCCACTGAGCTAACAATAGGCCTCATGGGATTATTAAATTTGTGTGTTTTTACTAAGCCGTACAGATATGGTAGTGACGGATTAATACTAAGAAACTGCTGTGGAAGCCTATTATAGTTATTTTTTTAAATTTCTCTTAATTTTCTGTTAAACATTTTATTAACATCCTCCAATGGGTCTCTATTTAGAGGTTTGTACGTGTCACGATCACTCAATAATGTATTCATCTTTTCAACATAACTGATTTTGTCCATGATGACGATCGAATTGGATTTGTCCGCTTTAGTAATATGTAGCTTTCAATACACGAAAGGCCTTGGAATCGTTTTTCTTTTTCCTTGTGGCTTTGCAGTATATACAGTATATATATATATATATATATATATATATATATATATATATATATATATATATATATATACGAGTCACACGCACGCATTATTCAAGCATTATTTTTTCTATTATGATGATAATAATAAAAAAAAAATACGACGGAAATTCGTGATCATATTCTATTTTTACATAGTGTTTTAGGGAGGCACTTCTCCAAAGAAAAATTGAAACCATTTCTACGATATGATGATGTCGGAGAGAAATGTTTCCAACTCTCATTATCCATCCCTAAAACCAACATACTGCATGCATATAACAAAGCAGGTCATTATATTTTTCATTTTATTTATCGTGTATTCTTTTTAACATGCATACTCAATATATATATATATATATATATATACACACACACGAGTCGTCGCATGCACGCACGCACGCACGCACGCACGCACCACGCACGCACGCACGCACCACGCACGCACACGCAAAAAAAAAAATAATAAAAAAAAATAATAATAATATAAATAAAAAATAAATAATTAATAATAAATAAATAAATAAAAAAAAAATAATAAATAAATAAATAAATAAAAAAAAAAAAATAAAAAATAAATAAATAAATAAATAAATAAAATAAAGAGGTAGAAAACCCAAACTAAGCTAACAAGTCAAGCACCCTACAAAAGCTTGAACGCGCAAGGAAGGTGATTCACTTATCACCAGACCTTAAATCCCCCCCCCCCCCAAAAAAAAACCTGCGCATCCTTGGTGAGCCCGAGGACCTATCAACTCTTCATCTATATTTCCCATTTCCCCACTTTCTGTTATCACTCCTACAACTCTAATTTCACCTCTTATAACGTCAACAACAACAACAACAATGGCCCTTCAGGAAGCTTCCGAGGCTTACCTCGTTGGTCTCTTTGAAGATACAAACTTGTGCGCTATTCACGCCAAAAGAGTTACCATCATGCCAAAAGACATTCAGTTGGCAAGAAGAATTCGAGGGGAAAGAGCTTAATTAATAAGTTTATCAGTTATCCAAAGCTTTTTCCTTGTACTCGAAAAAATTTACTTAATCGCTAATAATAAGGCCCTTTTAAGGGCCAAACTTTATTTAAAAGAGAGATAATTAAGTTGAACAACAGAAATACTACTTTAATTTTAAATAACAGTTTTGACACAAAAAAAAAAAAAACGAAGGAAGGTGCTTGCAGTTATAAAAGCTTGCCTATGTTTGAAGATATATATATATATATATATATATATATATATATATATATATATATATATATGAATGAGAATGAGACCCCTTTTTTTTTTTAATAAAATAAATTTTGAATGGATACATATATATATATGTTAACCCCCCCCTTTATGGCCCTTTGTCGGTTCGGATTCGAAGGGGGTTCTAGTTAGGAGGCTGCAACGGATGCTTCTTCTTTATACTTTTCTATAATTCCTTTCGGTCGCCTTAGGGGGTCGACACTCTGTTAATTCTTTTCTTTCTGCTTATTAATTCTTCTCTTTTTATAATTATCGACTTTTCTGACTAAGTTCTGAAGCGAGCACGGCTCGAAGGAAAAAAGATAAAAACTTCTTAAAGTGTAGTTTACTTCTTAAAAATTACAGGTACTTCTCTGAATTTACAGGGGTAGAGGTTCGACCTCTTTCGACCATGGCTCAGGCCGGAATCTAAAAATATTAAGGAGGCAAGGGGCCTCCGCCCCTCCCCGCAGCGAAGCTGCTAACAAGGGGAGTCTTTTAGCAGTGACCAAAGCAGAGAGCCGTAATGAAGTGTCCTTCATTTTACAAATACATGTATAAAATATGCCTGAATGTTGGGGGCAGTTGGAGGTTAAGTTTCCCCCCCTTTTAAACACGATCAGGTGTTTGAAAGTTTCCAAATAAAAATAATAAAAAAAAATAAATAAAAATAAAAACTAATCTTATTTTTTTTTGTCACGTCTTCATTTCTGAAGGCGATATCATTTTTGTTTGGGTTTATTACAATTATGATTGCGATTATGGATTACTTCCCATTCGCTTATGATTGTCCCTTACAGTTCGATTAAAGTACATTCTTACATTATATATAAAGTCATTACATTCAATTATAGTTTCATTGAAGTACATTACGTCGTTACCATTTTTACAGTGTTTTTATATATATATATATATGGTTAGATTATATGGTCAGATTATATGGTCAGATTATATGGTCAGATTATATGGTCAGATTATATATGGTTATTATATATATGGTTATTAGTACAACACAAGTACATGAGACATGACAAGATAATTTATATACATAATATGTTATATTACATTATATGTTATAGATTTGGATCAAAGCGAAAGATGTTGTTTATCTTAGAAACGTTCGGTTCTGCTGATTCGCGAATTTGAGCATTTAACTACTGTAAGCCTAATGAGAGTTGAGGGTGAACGCACTTAAAAGAAAAAAATACATGTGGACGTATTTTACATGTAAGTAACAGAATAGGTTGTGTGCGTAATATAGACGCGTAAAATATGGACTGATAGGTTGATAGGTATCAGTAGACAATAGGTAGGAAGCAACATAACTAATGATGTATAGAGAATGGTTTCTTTTTATTATTATTATTATTATTATTATTATTATTATTAAGGAATTTACCATACATTCAATACGGAAGATGTCCAAATACTAAACACGTGATTCAGTGTTCAAGGTATGGAAAACGTGAAGAGAATTAAGTTACTTTATGACTTCATAGTTATTCACATTATGTCATACGTGCAGTATAACTGTAAGTCATTATTAGGGAGGACCTAAAAGAAACGAATTAAAGACAGAGTGGGTATCAAGGACTAAGAAGCACAACTACTGGTTCCAATCCTCTTATATGCAATGCGTATGTATAATCTAGGGTCGAGGGTGAGATGCAAGACAATCATAATTAATTATAATAACTTCTATAATAAATGAAAATGGATACGACTAAACCATAGGTATGGTAGATCGTAGGGTTTTGACACGAACAAAAATAGGAAGCCACAAGTAAAATTATTATCCAAACTCGCGTTAAGCGATTTTGGTTCTTATGTAAAAATGAATATGGATTCATTTCATTTTTACATTGCTCTCCCCTTTTTTTTAAAAAACGATATTTATACAATAATCTAATAGGGTATCATTAATACAATACAAATGAGAAAATAAATTCTAACTAATTCAAGTTAGGTGGACGAATTTTTTTTTACATTACAAATTTTTATACAGAGCAAGTGAGTTATTATATAATATAAAAAATTCAAAGATTAATACTTCAATTTAGACAAACAATTACGCTAGACAAAGAATGATATTGTTAAAATTTTTTTTTTTTTTTTTTTACAAAATTTTTATTTTTCTGTGGGAAAAAATATGTACATAATGAATAGTAGGTAAAAGGAAAAAAATATAAATTATTTTCCAAAGTTACCCTGATCGTGCAGTCTATAACTAATTTTATTGACTATTGTAGGTAAAAAATCGAATTACGTAATGGATGATGTATAGACCTGTGGTCTAGTGTATATTTGTGTGTATTAGATACAAAGTGTGTATCATAACTTTGAGGGATAGATTAGCGGGAGGATTCTTAAATTAACTGAATAAACGCCTGAGCAAAAATTTATATATAGTAAGCAAAAAATGCGTAGGACTATATAAATAGCATAGTTAGCACTTTCACGCTATGAAATAGTTTATTGTGACATCCAATGATTTTAGCATAAGGTTTGTATAATTATATATAATAATATATATATATATATATATAGTGCGCATACATGCGTGTGTATGTGTAGGATTTGGGAGGTTTTTGAATTAACAAAGTTTAAAAATAATGTATAATAATTTAAGATGGGTTTAGGGTTATAAAATCTTTTGAGTCAATTATGTTGTTATTATCATCATTATTATTATTATTAAAAATCCTTTAAGTTCAAGGTAGTATTAAGTATTTAATTAAATCAGTTCCACGTATTAAGGTAATACAAAGAAATGTACTTAGAGGACTTACAATTGATGAAAGTAAATCTCACGGTTTAAAAATTGAATTTTTGAAGATGGAATTAAATTCGACTAGTAACATTCCTAGCTATATAATTATGAACTATATAAACATTAACCAGAAGTATCGGTACGATAATTGAATTAAGAAAGTTAAGAATACAAATTAAAAAAATGCATTTTAATGAGCTAAAACATAATTTTATAATATTCTTAAAAATAAGAATTAAGGTAATACAAAGAAATGTACTTAGAAGACTTACAATTGATGAAGTAAATCTCACGGTTTAAAAAATTGAATTTTGGAAGATGGAATTAAATTCGACTAGAACATTCCTAGCTATATAAACACAACTGAAATTTAGGGCCATGTGCGGTCCTACGGGTAAATTTCCCGACCATACAGAGCAAGATAAATTAGGTACATGATCGATTAATTATTACACTATTTTGGTCATCATATAATCGCAATAATTATAAAACTCGTTACCAACATTGTAAAAACGTTTTGGTTGCCAACAATAAAATATGTCATTTTACCTATATTTTTATACGCAACAATGGCATGAAAAGAGAAAAGACAAATCGGTCCATTTCCTTCTTACAACAAAACAAAGAAAGGTTAACTAAAGACGCAACCCGGTCAATTCAGGTTGAATTAAATTCGCTTTACATTTCTAAATTAAATTCTCTTAACTTACAAAGAAAAAGTTGAATTCAATGACTGCATTGAAATGACTTGGGACTTAAAAACTAACTTCTTCAAAACAACTTCTTCAAAAACTAACTTCTTCAAAACTAAACTTCTTCAAAACTAACTTCTTCAAAACTAACTTCTTCAAAACTAACTTCTTCAAAACTAACTTCTTCAAAACTAACTTCTTCAAAACTAACTTCTTCAAAACTAACTTCTTCAAAACTAACTTCTTCAAAACTAACTTCTTCAAAACTAACTTCTTCAAAACTAACTTCTTCAAAACTAACTTCTTCAAAACTAACTTCTTCAAAACTAACTTCTTCAAAACTGGCTTCTTCAAAACTGGCTTCTTCAAAACTGGCTTCTTCAAAACTGGCTTCTTCAAAACTGGCTTCTTCAAAACTGGCTTCTTCAAAACTGGCTTCTTCAAAACTGGGGCGGTTGTCCCTCTTGGATGCAACCTATTGACTTGACCCTTATCAAGTATTTCTATAAATCTCTGGGGCGGTTGTCCCTTTTGGCGCAACCTTCTGACTTGACCTCTTATCAAGTATTTCTATAAATCTCTGGGGCGGTTGTCCCTTTTGGCGCAACCTTCTGACTTGACCTCTTATCAAGTATTTCTACAAATCTCTGGGGCGGTTGTCCCTTCTTGGCGCAACCTTCTGACTTGACCTCTTATCAAGTATTTCTATAAATCTCTGGGGCGGTTGTCCATCTTGGCGCAACCTTCTGACTTGACTCTTATCAAGTATTTCTATAAATCTCTGGGGCGGTTGTCCATCTTGCACAACCTTCTGACTTGACCTCTTGTCAAGTATTTCTATAAATCTATAAACTCTCTCTCTTAATTTGCAAGTCAATTCAATTCAGTAATTGAAAAAAATTTGCAAACAGAAAAATAAAAAATGTAACAATATTTCATTCTAATGTACGGGAAGGTACATAAAATAAAATTATTCTATATTGAATGTAACATTGAAAATAACTGAAATTCTCTCTCTGAAATTAACTTTGTTACAATTAACTCTGTGTTACAATTAACTCTGTGTTACAATTAACTCTGTGTTACAATTAACTCTGTGTTACAATTAACTTTCTCTGAAATTAACTCTCTCTGAAATTAACTCTCTCTGAAATTAAACTCTCTCTGAAATTAATTCTCTCTGAAATTAACTCTCTCTGAAATTAATTCTCTCTGAAATTAATTCTCTCTGAAATTAATTCTCTCTGAAATTAATTCTCTTTTGAAATTAACTCTGTTACAATAAACTTTCTGTTACAATAAACTTTGTTACAATAAACTTTCTGTTACAATAAACTCTCTCTGAAATTAATTCTCTTTTGAAATTAACTCTCTTTGAAATTAACTCTCTCTTACATTTAACTTCTCTTACATTTAACTCTGTTACAATTACTGTTTTCACTAAAAAAAATGTATCACTGGTGTCTGAAATGTTCACTGTGTTTTGTGTAAATTCTGACTTGATACTCATATTAACTGTTAATAATACTGATTTTTTCAAGTGTTTATAAATTACTTAAAAAAACAAAATGTACTTAACAAA
This sequence comes from Bathynomus jamesi, assembly GCA_023014485.1. Lineage (NCBI taxonomy): Eukaryota > Metazoa > Arthropoda > Malacostraca > Isopoda > Cirolanidae > Bathynomus > Bathynomus jamesi. The sequence goes on along the minus strand of JAJOZX010018647.1, from coordinate 14,748 downwards.
AGTTCTACTGGCAAAATCCTCAGAGACGTGTCCTGAAGACGTGTCTTGCTGGCCACTTGTTTTGGATGAAAACTAGGCGTAGAGAACTTGGAGTCGTGACACACGGTCAAGGGTGGATGTTACGAACTAGAAGTCGTGACACGCCGGTCAAATGGTTTTATCCTGATAAATCTTCTTTTATAAGCTTCTTCTTTTATAAGTCTTCTTCTTTTATAAGTCTTTTCTTATTCTGGTAAAGGGTCGCCAGCTGTTAGACCCTTCCTTCTTCTATGTGTTTATCCTGGCTATAGGGTCGCCAGCTGTTAACCCCCCCCTTTATGGCCCTTTGTCGGTTCGGATTCGAAGGGGGTTCTAGTTAGGAGGCTGCAACGGATGCTTCTTCTTTATACTTTTCTATAATTCCTTTCGGTCGCCTTAGGGGGTCGACACTCTGTTAATTCTTTTCTTTCTGCTTATTAATTCTTCTCTTTTTATAATTATCGACTTTTCTGACTAAGTTCTGAAGCGAGCACGGCTCGAAGGAAAAAAGATAAAAACTTCTTAAAGTGTAGTTACTTCTTAAAAATTACAGGTACTTCTCTGAATTTACAGGGGTAGAGGTTCGACCTCTTTCGACCATGGCTCAGGCCGGAATCTAAAAATATTAAGGAGGCAAGGGGCCTCCGCCCCCCCCGCAGCGAAGCTGCTAACAAGGGGAGTCTTTTAGCAGTGACCAAAGCAGAGAGCCGTAATGAAGTGCTTCATTTTACAAATACATGTATAAAATATGCCTGAATGTTGGGGGATGGCAGTTGGAGGTTAAGTTTCCCCCCCTTTTAAACACGATCAGGTGTTTGAAAGTTTCCAAATAAAAATAATAAAAAAAAATAAATAAAAAAAAAACTAATCTTATTTTTTTTTGTCACGTCTTCATTTCTGAAGGCGATATCATTTTTGTTTGGGTTTATTACAATTATGATTGCGATTATGGATTACTTCCCATTCGCTTATGATTGTCCCTTACAGTTCGATTAAAGTACATTCTTACATTATATAAAGTCATTACATTCAATTATAGTTTCATTGAAGTACATTACGTCGTTACCATTTTTACAGTGTTTTTATATATATATATATATATGGTTAGATTATATGGTCAGATTATATGGTCAGATTATATGGTCAGATTATATGGTCAGATTATATATGGTTATTATATATATGGTTATTAGTACAACACAAGTACATGAGACATGACAAGATAATTTATATACATAATATGTTATATTACATTATATGTTATAGATTTGGATCAAAGCGAAAGATGTTGTTTATCTTAGAAACGTTCGGTTCTGCTGATTCGCGAATTTGAGCATTTAACTACTGTAAGCCTAATGAGAGTTGAGGGTGAACGCACTTAAAAGAAAAAAATACATGTGGACGTATTTTACATGTAAGTAACAGAATAGGTTGTGTGCGTAATATAGACGCGTAAAATATGGACTGATAGGTTGATAGGTATCAGTAGACAATAGGTAGGAAGCAACATAACTAATGATGTATAGAGAATGGTTTCTTTTTATTATTATTATTATTATTATTATTATTATTATTAAGGAATTTACCATACATTCAATACGGAAGATGTCCAAATACTAAACACGTGATTCAGTGTTCAAGGTATGGAAAACGTGAAGAGAATTAAGTTACTTTATGACTTCATAGTTATTCACATTATGTCATACGTGCAGTATAACTGTAAGTCATTATTAGGGAGGACCTAAAAGAAACGAATTAAAGACAGAGTGGGTATCAAGGACTAAGAAGCACAACTACTGGTTCCAATCCTCTTATATGCAATGCGTATGTAATCTAGGGTCGAGGGTGAGATGCAAGACAATCATAATTAATTATAATAACTTCTATAATAAATGAAAATGGATACGACTAAACCATAGGTATGGTAGATCGTAGGGTTTTGACACGAACAAAAATAGGAAGCCACAAGTAAAATTATTATCCAAACTCGCGTTAAGCGATTTTGGTTCTTATGTAAAAATGAATATGGATTCATTTCATTTTTACATTGCTCTCCCCTTTTTTTTAAAAAACGATATTTATACAATAATCTAATAGGGTATCATTAATACAATACAAATGAGAAAATAACATTCTAACTAATTCAAGTTAGGTGACGAATTTTTTTCTTTACATTACAAATTTTTATACAGAGCAAGTGAGTTATTATATAATATAAAAAATTCAAATATTAATACTTCAATTTTAGACAAACAATTACGCTAGACAAAGAATGATATTGTTAAAATTTTTTTTTTTTTTTTTTTACAAAATTTTTATTTTTCTGTGGGAAAAAATTATGTACATAATGAATAGTAGGTAAAAGGAAAAAAATATAAATTATTTTCCAAAGTTACCCTGATCGTGCAGTCTATAACTAATTTTATTGACTATTGTAGGTAAAAAATCGAATTACGTAATGGATGATGTATAGACCTGTGGTCTAGTGTATATTGTGTGTATTAGATACAAAGTGTGTATCATAACTTTGAGGGATAGATTAGCGGAGAGGATTCTTAAATTAACTGAATAAACGCCTGAGCAAAAATTTATATATAGTAAGCAAAAATGCGTAGGACTATATAAATAGCATAGTTAGCACTTTCACGCTATGAAATAGTTTATTGTGACATCCAATGATTTTAGCATAAGGTTTGTATAATATTATATATATATATATATATATATATAGTGCGCATACATGCGTGTGTATGTGTAGGGATTTGGGAGGTTTTTGAATTAACAAAGTTTAAAAATAATGTATAATAATTTAAGATGGGTTTAGGGTTATAAAATCTTTTGAGTCAATTATTGTTGTTATTATCATCATTATTATTATTATTAAAATCCTTTAAGTTCAAGGTAGTATTTAAGTATTTAATTAAATCAGTTCCACGTATTAAGGTAATACAAAGAAATGTACTTAGAGGACTTACAATTGATGAAAGTAAATCTCACGGTTTAAAAATTGAATTTTTGAAGATGGAATTAAATTCGACTAGTAACATTCCTAGCTATATAATTATGAACTATATAAACATTAACCAGAAGTATCGGTACGATAATTGAATTAAGAAAGTTAAGAATACAAATTAAAAATATGCATTTTAATGAGCTAAACATAATTTTATAATATTCTTAAAAATAAGAATTAAGGTAATACAAAGAAATGTACTTAGAAGACTTACAATTGATGAAGTAAATCTCACGGTTTAAAAATTGAATTTTGGAAGATGGAATTAAATTCGACTAGTAACATTCCTAGCTATATAAACACAACTGAAATTTAGGGCCATGTGCGGTCCTACGGGTAAATTTCCCGACCATACAGAGCAAGATAAATTAGGTACATGATCGATTAATTATTACACTATTTTTGTCATCATATAATCGCAATAATTATAAAACTCGTTACCAACATTTGTAAAAACGGTTTTGGTTGCCAACAATAAAATATGTCATTTTACCTATATATTTTTATACGCAACAATGGCATGAAAAAGAGAAAAGACAAATCGGTCCATTTCCTTCTTACAACAAAACAAAGAAAGGTTAACTAAAGACGCAACCCGGTCAATTCAGGTTGAATTAAATTCGCTTTACATTTTCTTAAATTAAATTCTCTTAACTTACAAAGAAAAAGTTGAATTCAATTGACTGCATTGAAATGACTTGGGACTTAAAAACTAACTTCTTCAAAACTAACTTCTTCAAAACTAACTTCTTCAAAACTAACTTCTTCAAAACTAACTTCTTCAAAACTAACTTCTTCAAAACTAACTTCTTCAAAACTAACTTCTTCAAAACTAACTTCTTCAAAACTAACTTCTTCAAAACTAACTTCTTCAAAACTAACTTCTTCAAAACTAACTTCTTCAAAACTAACTTCTTCAAAACTAACTTCTTCAAAACTAACTTCTTCAAAACTAACTTCTTCAAAACTAACTTCTTCAAAACTAACTTCTTCAAAACTAACTTCTTCAAAACTAACTTCTTCAAAACTAACTTCTTCAAAACTGGCTTCTTCAAAACTGGCTTCTTCAAAACTGGCTTCTTCAAAACTGGCTTCTTCAAAACTGGCTTCTTCAAAACTGGCTTCTTCAAAACTGGCTTCTTCAAAACTGGCTTCTTCAAAACTGGGGCGGTTGTCCCTCTTGGATGCAACCTATTGACTTGACCTCTTATCAAGTATTTCTATAAATCTCTGGGGCGGTTGTCCCTTTTGGCGCAACCTTCTGACTTGACCTCTTATCAAGTATTTCTATAAATCTCTGGGGCGGTTGTCCCTTTTGGCGCAACCTTCTGACTTGACCTCTTATCAAGTATTTCTACAAATCTCTGGGGCGGTTGTCCCTTCTTGGCGCAACCTTCTGACTTGACCTCTTATCAAGTATTTCTATAAATCTCTGGGGCGGTTGTCCATCTTGGCGCAACCTTCTGACTTGACCTCTTATCAAGTATTTCTATAAATCTCTGGGGCGGTTGTCCATCTTGGCACAACCTTCTGACTTGACCTCTTGTCAAGTATTTCTATAAATCTATAAACTCTCTCTCTCTTAATTTGCAAGTCAATTCAATTCAGTAATTGAAAAAAATTTGCAAACAGAAAAATAAAAAATGTAACAATATTTCATTCTAATGTACGGGAAGGTACATAAAATAAAATTATTCTATATTGAATGTAACATTGAAAATAACTGAAATTCTCTCTCTGAAATTAACTTTGTTACAATTAACTCTGTGTTACAATTAACTCTGTGTTACAATTAACTCTGTGTTACAATTAACTCTGTGTTACAATTAACTCTGTGTTACAATTAACTTTCTCTGAAATTAACTCTCTCTGAAATTAACTCTCTCTGAAATTAACTCTCTCTGAAATTAACTCTCTCTGAAATTAACTCTCTCTGAAATTAATTCTCTCTGAAATTAACTCTCTCTGAAATTAATTCTCTCTGAAATTAATTCTCTCTGAAATTAATTCTCTCTGAAATTAATTCTCTTTTGAAATTAACTCTGTTACAATAAACTTTCTGTTACAATAAACTTTCTGTTACAATAAACTTTCTGTTACAATAAACTCTCTGAAATTAATTCTCTTTTGAAATTAACTCTCTTTTGAAATTAACTCTCTCTTACATTTAACTTCTCTTACATTTAACTCTGTTACAATTACTGTTTTCACTAAAAAAATGTATCACTGGTGTCTGAAATGTTCACTGTGTTTTGTGTAAATTCTGACTTGATACTCATTATTAACTGTTAATAATACTGATTTTTTTCAAGTGTTTATAAATTACTTAAAAAAACAAAATGTACTTAACAAAAGTTCTACTGGCAAAATCCTCAGAGACGTGTCCTGAAGACGTGTCTTGCTGGCCACTTGTTCTTGGATGAAAACTAGGCGTAGAGAACTTGGAGTCGTGACACACCGGTCAAGGGTGGATGTTACGAACTAGAAGTCGTGACACGCCGGTCAAATGGTTTTATCCTGATAAATCTTCTTTTATAAGTCTTCTTCTTTTATAAGTCTTCTTCTTTTATAAGTCTTCTTCTTTTATAAGTCTTCTTCTTTTATAAGTCTTCTTCTTTTATAAATCTTCTTATTCTGGTAAAGGGTCGCCAGCTGTTAGACCCTTCCTTCTTCTATGTGTTTATCCTGGCTATAGGGTCGCCAGCTGTTAACCCCCCCCTTTATGGCCCTTTGTCGGTTCGGATTCGAAGGGGGTTCTAGTTAGGAGGCTGCAACGGATGCTTCTTCTTTATACTTTTCTATAATTCCTTTCGGTCGCCTTAGGGGGTCGACACTCTGTTAATTCTTTTCTTTCTGCTTATTAATTCTTCTCTTTTTATAATTATCGACTTTTCTGACTAAGTTCTGAAGCGAGCACGGCTCGAAGGAAAAAAGATAAAAACTTCTTAAAGTGTAGTTTACTTCTTAAAAATTACAGGTACTTCTCTGAATTTACAGGGGTAGAGGTTCGACCTCTTTCGACCATGGCTCAGGCCGGAATCTAAAAATATTAAGGAGGCAAGGGGCCTCCGCCCCTCCCCGCAGCGAAGCTGCTAACAAGGGGAGTCTTTTAGCAGTGACCAAAGCAGAGAGCCGTAATGAAGTGTCCTTCATTTTACAAATACATGTATAAAATATGCCTGAATGTTGGGGATGGCAGTTGGAGGTTAAGTTTCCCCCCTTTTAAACACGATCAGGTGTTTGAAAGTTTCCAAATAAAAATAATAAAAAAAAATAAATAAAAATAAAAACTAATCTTATTTTTTTTTGTCACGTCTTCATTTCTGAAGGCGATATCATTTTTGTTTGGGTTTATTACAATTATGATTGCGATTATGGATTACTTCCCATTCGCTTATGATTGTCCCTTACAGTTCGATTAAAGTACATTCTTACATTATATATAAAGTCATTACATTCAATTATAGTTTCATTGAAGTACATTACGTCGTTACCATTTTTACAGTGTTTTTATATATAATATATATATGGTTAGATTATATGGTCAGATTATATGGTCAGATTATATGGTCAGATTATATGGTCAGATTATATATGGTTATTATATATATGGTTATTAGTACAACACAAGTACATGAGACATGACAAGATAATTTATATACATAATATGTTATATTACATTATATGTTATAGATTTGGATCAAAGCGAAAGATGTTTTTATCTTAGAAACGTTCGGTTCTGCTGATTCGCGAATTTGAGCATTTAACTACTGTAAGCCTAATGAGAGTTGAGGGTGAACGCACTTAAAAGAAAAAAATACATGTGGACGTATTTTACATGTAAGTAACAGAATAGGTTGTGTGCGTAATATAGACGCGTAAAATATGGACTGATAGGTTGATAGGTATCAGTAGACAATAGGTAGGAAGCAACATAACTAATGATGTATAGAGAATGGTTTCTTTTTATTATTATTATTATTATTATTATTATTATTATTAAGGAATTTACCATACATTCAATACGGAAGATGTCCAAATACTAAACACGTGATTCAGTGTTCAAGGTATGGAAAACGTGAAGAGAATTAAGTTACTTTATGACTTCATAGTTATTCACATTATGTCATACGTGCAGTATAACTGTAAGTCATTATTAGGGAGGACCTAAAAGAAACGAATTAAAGACAGAGTGGGTATCAAGGACTAAGAAGCACAACTACTGGTTCCAATCCTCTTATATGCAATGCGTATGTATAATCTAGGGTCGAGGGTGAGATGCAAGACAATCATAATTAATTATAATAACTTCTATAATAAATGAAAATGGATACGACTAAACCATAGGTATGGTAGATCGTAGGGTTTTGACACGAACAAAAATAGGAAGCCACAAGTAAAATTATTATCCAAACTCGCGTTAAGCGATTTTGGTTCTTATGTAAAAATGAATATGGATTCATTTCATTTTTACATTGCTCTCCCCTTTTTTTTAAAAAACGATATTTATACAATAATCTAATAGGGTATCATTAATACAATACAAATGAGAAAATAACATTCTAACTAATTCAAGTTAGGTGACGAATTTTTTTTACATTACAAATTTTTATACAGAGCAAGTGAGTTATTATATAATATAAAAAATTCAAAGATTAATACTTCAATTTTAGACAAACAATTACGCTAGACAAAGAATGATATTGTTAAAATTTTTTTTTTTTTTTTTTTTTACAAAATTTTTATTTTTCTGTGGGAAAAAATTATGTACATAATGAATAGTAGGTAAAAGGAAAAAAATATAAATTATTTTCCAAAGTTACCCTGATCGTGCAGTCTATAACTAATTTTATTGACTATTGTAGGTAAAAAATCGAATTACGTAATGGATGATGTATAGACCTGTGGTCTAGTGTATATTTGTGTGTATTAGATACAAAGTGTGTATCATAACTTTGAGGGATAGATTAGCGGAGAGGATTCTTAAATTAACTGAATAAACGCCTGAGCAAAAATTTATATATAGTAAGCAAAAATGCGTAGGACTATATAAATAGCATAGTTAGCACTTTCACGCTATGAAATAGTTTATTGTGACATCCAATGATTTTAGCATAAGGTTTGTATAATTATATATATATATATATATATATATATATATAGTGCGCATACATGCGTGTGTATGTGTAGGGATTTGGGAGGTTTTTGAATTAACAAAGTTTAAAAATAATGTATAATAATTTAAGATGGGTTTAGGGTTATAAAATCTTTTGAGTCAATTATTGTTGTTATTATCATCATTATTATTATTATTATAAAATCCTTTAAGTTCAAGGTAGTATTTAAGTATTTAATTAAATCAGTTCCACGTATTAAGGTAATACAAAGAAATGTACTTAGAGGACTTACAATTGATGAAAGTAAATCTCACGGTTTAAAAATTGAATTTTTGAAGATGGAATTAAATTCGACTAGTAACATTCCTAGCTATATAATTATGAACTATATAAACATTAACCAGAAGTATCGGTACGATAATTGAATTAAGAAAGTTAAGAATACAAATTAAAAATATGCATTTTAATGAGCTAAACATAATTTTATAATATTCTTAAAAATAAGAATTAAGGTAATACAAAGAAATGTACTTAGAAGACTTACAATTGATGAAGTAAATCTCACGGTTTAAAAATTGAATTTTGGAAGATGGAATTAAATTCGACTAGTAACATTCCTAGCTATATAAACACAACTGAAATTTAGGGCCATGTGCGGTCCTACGGGTAAATTTCCCGACCATACAGAGCAAGATAAATTAGGTACATGATCGATTAATTATTACACTATTTTTGTCATCATATAATCGCAATAATTATAAAACTCGTTACCAACATTTGTAAAAACGGTTTTGGTTGCCAACAATAAAATATGTCATTTTACCTATATATTTTTATACGCAACAATGGCATGAAAAAGAGAAAAGACAAATCGGTCCATTTCCTTCTTACAACAAAACAAAGAAAGGTTAACTAAAGACGCAACCCGGTCAATTCAGGTTGAATTAAATTCGCTTTACATTTTCTTAAATTAAATTCTCTTAACTTACAAAGAAAAAGTTGAATTCAATTGACTGCATTGAAATGACTTGGGACTTAAAAACTAACTTCTTCAAAACTAACTTCTTCAAAACTAACTTCTTCAAAACTAACTTCTTCAAAACTAACTTCTTCAAAACTAACTTCTTCAAAACTAACTTCTTCAAAACTAACTTCTTCAAAACTAACTTCTTCAAAACTAACTTCTTCAAAACTAACTTCTTCAAAACTAACTTCTTCAAAACTAACTTCTTCAAAACTAACTTCTTCAAAACTAACTTCTTCAAAACTAACTTCTTCAAAACTAACTTCTTCAAAACTAACTTCTTCAAAACTGGCTTCTTCAAAACTGGCTTCTTCAAAACTGGCTTCTTCAAAACTGGCTTCTTCAAAACTGGCTTCTTCAAAACTGGCTTCTTCAAAACTGGCTTCTTCAAAACTGGGGCGGTTGTCCCTCTTGGATGCAACCTATTGACTTGACCTCTTATCAAGTATTTCTATAAATCTCTGGGGCGGTTGTCCCTTTTGGCGCAACCTTCTGACTTGACCTCTTATCAAGTATTTCTATAAATCTCTGGGGCGGTTGTCCCTTTTGGCGCAACCTTCTGACTTGACCTCTTATCAAGTATTTCTACAAATCTCTGGGGCGGTTGTCCCTTCTTGGCGCAACCTTCTGACTTGACCTCTTATCAAGTATTTCTATAAATCTCTGGGGCGGTTGTCCATCTTGGCGCAACCTTCTGACTTGACCTCTTATCAAGTATTTCTATAAATCTCTGGGGCGGTTGTCCATCTTGGCACAACCTTCTGACTTGACCTCTTGTCAAGTATTTCTATAAATCTATAAACTCTCTCTCTCTTAATTTGCAAGTCAATTCAATTCAGTAATTGAAAAAAATTTGCAAACAGAAAAATAAAAAATGTAACAATATTTCATTCTAATGTACGGGAAGGTACATAAAATAAAATTATTCTATATTGAATGTAACATTGAAAATAACTGAAATTCTCTCTCTGAAATTAACTTTGTTACAATTAACTCTGTGTTACAATTAACTCTGTGTTACAATTAACTCTGTGTTACAATTAACTCTGTGTTACAATTAACTTTCTCTGAAATTAACTCTCTCTGAAATTAACTCTCTCTGAAATTAACTCTCTCTGAAATTAATTCTCTCTGAAATTAACTCTCTCTGAAATTAATTCTCTCTGAAATTAATTCTCTCTGAAATTAATTCTCTCTGAAATTAATTCTCTTTTGAAATTAACTCTGTTACAATAAACTTTCTGTTACAATAAACTTTCTGTTACAATAAACTTTCTGTTACAATAAACTCTCTCTGAAATTAATTCTCTTTTGAAATTAACTCTCTTTTGAAATTAACTCTCTCTTACATTTAACTTCTCTTACATTTAACTCTGTTACAATTACTTTTTCACTAAAAAAAATGTATCACTGGTGTCTGAAATGTTCACTGTGTTTTGTGTAAATTCTGACTTGATACTCATTATTAACTGTTAATAATACTGATTTTTTTCAAGTGTTTATAAATTACTTAAAAAAACAAAATGTACTTAACAAAAGTTCTACTGGCAAAATCCTCAGAGACGTGTCCTGAAGACGTGTCTTGCTGGCCACTTGTTCTTGGATGAAAACTAGGCGTAGAGAACTTGGAGTCGTGACACACCGGTCAAGGGTGGATGTTACGAACTAGAAGTCGTGACACGCCGGTCAAATGGTTTTATCCTGATAAATCTTTTTTATAAGTCTTCTTCTTTTATAAGTCTTCTTCTTTTATAAGTCTTCTTCTTTTATAAGTCTTCTTCTTTTATAAGTCTTCTTCTTATTCTGGTAAAGGGTCGCCAGCTGTTAGACCCTTCCTTCTTCTATGTGTTTATCCTGGCTATAGGGTCGCCAGCTGTTAACCCCCCCTTTATGGCCCTTTGTCGGTTCGGATTCGAAGGGGTTCTAGTTAGGAGGCTGCAACGGATGCTTCTTCTTTATACTTTTCTATAATTCCTTTCGGTCGCCTTAGGGGGTCGACACTCTGTTAATTCTTTTCTTTCTGCTTATTAATTCTTCTCTTTTTATAATTATCGACTTTTCTGACTAAGTTCTGAAGCGAGCACGGCTCGAAGGAAAAAAGATAAAAACTTCTTAAAGTGTAGTTTACTTCTTAAAAATTACAGGTACTTCTCTGAATTTACAGGGGTAGAGGTTCGACCTCTTTCGACCATGGCTCAGGCCGGAATCTAAAAATATTAAGGAGGCAAGGGGCCTCCGCCCCTCCCCGCAGCGAAGCTGCTAACAAGGGGAGTCTTTTAGCAGTGACCAAAGCAGAGAGCCGTAATGAAGTGTCCTTCATTTTACAAATACATGTATAAAATATGCCTGAATGTTGGGGGATGGCAGTTGGAGGTTAAGTTTCCCCCCCTTTTAAACACGATCAGGTGTTTGAAAGTTTCCAAATAAAAATAATAAAAAAAAATAAATAAAATAAAAACTAATCTTATTTTTTTTTGTCACGTCTTCATTTCTGAAGGCGATATCATTTTTGTTTGGTTTATTACAATTATGATTGCGATTATGGATTACTTCCCATTCGCTTATGATTGTCCCTTACAGTTCGATTAAAGTACATTCTTACATTATATATAAAGTCATTACATTCAATTATAGTTTCATTGAAGTACATTACGTCGTTACCATTTTTACAGTGTTTTTATATATATATATATATATGGTTAGATTATATGGTCAGATTATATGGTCAGATTATATGGTCAGATTATATGGTCAGATTATATATGGTTATTATATATATGGTTATTAGTACAACACAAGTACATGAGACATGACAAGATAATTTATATACATAATATGTTATATTACATTATATGTTATAGATTTGGATCAAAGCGAAAGATGTTGTTTATCTTAGAAACGTTCGGTTCTGCTGATTCGCGAATTTGAGCATTTAACTACTGTAAGCCTAATGAGAGTTGAGGGTGAACGCACTTAAAAAGAAAAAAATACATGTGGACGTATTTTACATGTAAGTAACAGAATAGGTTGTGTGCGTAATATAGACGCGTAAAATATGGACTGATAGGTTGATAGGTATCAGTAGACAATAGGTAGGAAGCAACATAACTAATGATGTATAGAGAATGGTTTCTTTATTATTATTATTATTATTATTATTATTATTATTATTATTATTATTAAGGAATTTACCATACATTCAATACGGAAGATGTCCAAATACTAAACACGTGATTCAGTGTTCAAGGTATGGAAAACGTGAAGAGAATTAAGTTACTTTATGACTTCATAGTTATTCACATTATGTCATACGTGCAGTATAACTGTAAGTCATTATTAGGGAGGACCTAAAAGAAACGAATTAAAGACAGAGTGGGTATCAAGGACTAAGAAGCACAACTACTGGTTCCAATCCTCTTATATGCAATGCGTATGTATAATCTAGGGTCGAGGGTGAGATGCAAGACAATCATAATTAATTATAATAACTTCTAAAAATGAAAATGGATACGACTAAACCATAGGTATGGTAGATCGTAGGGTTTTGACACGAACAAAAATAGGAAGCCACAAGTAAAATTATTATCCAAACTCGCGTTAAGCGATTTTGGTTCTTATGTAAAAATGAATATGGATTCATTTCATTTTTACATATATATATATATATATATATAACATGAATGAGACAGATCCCTTTTTTTTTTTATAAATAAATTTTGAATGAAGGCTGTGGGTGTTATAAAAGTTTGTCTAACTATATATATATATATCTATATATAAAACGAATGAGATATCCCTTTGCTTTATGCCATAATTTTTTGGAAATAAAATAAATCGTCAAGGCATGAGCTGTTTCATATATATATATATATATATATATATACACACACACACATGAAAATCACGTGAATAAACAATTTAATAATAATAATTATTATCCTTTTTTAAAGAAAATGTGGCTCCAGTAGGAGCCTTATTATAGTGATGATGATACACCTTTACTTCTTTTCAGTTTTCTTTGGTAGAAGAACGGCTTGAATGTTAGGGAGCACACCTCCCTGAGCGATGGTGACCCCTGAAAGGAGTTTGTTTAACTCTTCATCGTTGCGGATTGCGAGCTGTAGATGACGTGGAATAATACGAGACTTCTTGTTATCCCGAGCGGCGTTTCCAGCCAATTCGAGAACTTCAGCAGCTAAATATTCCATAACTGCAGCGAGGTAAACCGGAGCTCCAGCACCGACACGCTCAGCATAGTTTCCTTTTCTTAGTAGACGATGAATTCTACCGACAGGGAACTGAAGACCGCTCTACTCGAGCGTGTCTTCGATTTTCCCTTAACTTTGCCCCCTTGCCGCGACCAGACATATTGACGATGAAAGCATTGTTGCAACGAAAATAAATAATTAACGAGAATTTTGGGAAATTTTTCTTACATAGTCAACAATTGTACGGAGTTCGAACGTAATACCCCAATAGTATATAAGGCGGCGAAAATTGTCGCAGAAAGATAATATTTGCATTTGAAAAGGAAATTTTTCACAGAGCGAATGCTATTGTTCTCTTTTAATTTCTTCAAGCGTTGCATCCATCAGTCTTTCTATCATGGCTCCGAAGGCGTCCGGAAAGGCGGCTAAAATATATATATATATATATATAATATACACGAGTCACACGCACGCGCGCACGCATTATGCAAGCATTATTTATTCCTATTATGATGATAATAATAAAAAAAAATACGATGGAAATTCATGATCAGATCTATTTTTATATAGTGTTTTAGGGAGGCACTTCTCCAAAGAAAAATTGAAACCATTTTCTTGTATACTTCACAAATTTCATTTATTTCTACGATATGATGATGTCGGAGAGAGATGTTTCCAACGTTCATTATCCATCCCTAAAACCCACCTATTGCAGGGGGTTCTAAGCTCGTGCTCTTTGTGCTCGTTTGTACGTGCTTGTTCCTGGAGGTTTCACGTGCGCCCTCCCGGCCCTAGCACCCAAGGATGATGGGGCTCGACCCTGCAGTCCTTGTCATCCTGGTCTTTTTCCACTTCGACTGTCCTCCACCCTTTCTTTTTCCTCTGTCTTTCCTCTCACTTTTTCTTTGTTTTTCCGCCGAGATATGCCCTTTTAAATAGAGGCGAATCGGTTCTTCCCGAACTTAAAAAAAAAAATTATATATATATATATGGGATGAATTTCACAATAAAACACGTGAAATGAATGAATGCTCGCCCATAAATATATACAACGTACAGGAAAAACAAAACAATTAGCACGTACTTAACAAGGGTTAATGAGAGGCAAAATAAATTTTAACATGATATCGTCAATTTTATACGCCCCGCACTGTTACTGAAATTTTTTTAAAATGAATAAATGCACATTCCAGAATTTCTTTCTATTATATCTGTTTTTAACAAGCGCTTTAGAACTATCCCACTTGATGCTATGGTTACATCTATACATATGGTTAAATAAAGCATTGGAATTATTATTATTATTATTAGCTGTTCTACAAGCATATTTATGCTGTTTTACCCTAATATCTAATGGTTTTACCGGTT
>JAJOZX010018646.1:0-43105 GCA_023014485.1 Bathynomus jamesi | reverse complement strand
AAAAAATATATATATATATATATCACACTTGCACAAACAAACTCGGCTCCATTTGGGGCCACATTTCTTTTGAAGAAAGAGATAATACAAATATTTTAATTTCAAGCATTATTTATGCCTATTATGATGATAATAATAATACGATGGAAATTCATGATCAGATTCTAATTTATATTGTGTGTATACTTCACAAATTTCATTTATTTCTAAGATATGATGATGTCGTGTCGGAGAGAAATGTTTCCAACTTAAATTATCCATCCTAAAACCAACATACTGCAGCTCATTATAGTTTTCATTTCACTTATGTATTCTTTTTAACCTGCATACTGAATATATATATATATATATTATATATATATTATATATATATATATATATATATATAATATACACGAGTCACACGCACGCGCGCACGCATTATGCAAGCATTATTTATTCCTATTATGATGATAATAATAAAAAAAATACGATGGAAATTCATGATCAGATTCTATTTTTATATAGTGTTTTAGGGAGGCACTTCTCCAAAGAAAATTGAAACCATTTCTTGTATACTTCACAAATTTCATTTATTTCTACGATATGATGATGTCGGAGAGAGATGTTTCCAACGTTCATTATCCATCCCTAAAACCCACCTATTGCAGGGGGTTCTAAGCTCGTGCTCTTGAGTGCTCTTTGTGCTCGTTTGTACGTGCTTGTTCCTGGAGGTTTCACGTGCGCCCTCCCGGCCCTAGCACCCAAGGATGATGGGGCTCGACCCTGCAGTCCTTGTCATCCTTGGTCTTTTTCCACTTCGACTGTCCACTCCACCCTTTCTTTTTCCTCTGTCTTTCCTCTCACTTTTTCTTTGTTTTTCCGCCGAGATATGCCCTTTTAAATAGAGGCGAATCGGTTCTTCCCGAACTTAAAAAAAAAATATATATATATATATATATATATATGGATGAATTTCACAATAAAACACGTGAAATGAATGAATGCTCGCCCATAAATATATACAAACGTACAGGAAAAACAAAACAATTAGCACGTACTTAACAAGGGTTAATGAGAGGCAAAATAAATTTTAACATGATATCGTCAATTTTATACGTCCCCGCACTGTTACTGAAATTGTTTTAAAATGAATAAATGCACATTCCAGAATATTTCTTTCTATTATCTGTTTTTAACAAGCGCTTTAGAACTATCCCACTTGATGCTATGGTTACATCTATACATATGGTTAAATAAAGCATTGGAATTATTATTATTATTATTATTAGCTGTTCTACAAGCATATTTATGCTGTTTTACCCTAATATCTAACGTTTTACCGGTTTGGCCTATAATACTGAGTTACATTGTGTACATCCGATTGAATACACACAACCAACAACATTATCAGGGCTATTCTTTATTAGGCGTGATTTAACAGTACTATTATTATTATTATACTTAAAGATTACATTAATGCCAATTGCTTTAAGTACAGTTGGAAGGTATTGAAAATTAACATGGTAAGGTAGGCTAAGGATATTTTTACGCTGAAATTCCTTTACAATTACATTATTATAATACCTACTATTCTTGGCTTTCTTAATTAAGACAGTTATCTAAAAATGAAATAGGATAACATAATAATTTAGTACCAATATTCATGATATTGCATAACTCGGAATCTAAAAAAAATTCAGGACTGACAACTCTCAATGCTCGAAGAAACATAGCAGCATAGAAATAGAGGATTTAATAGAAGGATGATGGTCAGAATAGAATGCACATAAGAGTTATTATTAGTAGTAGGCTTACGGTAGACTTCATATTTGAACTGATTAGAGCAGCATCTCCAAATTTTTAGATCAAGAAAAGATAGGCTTCCATCATTTTCTTTTTCAACTGTAAACTTAATAATAGATGGGACTAAATTGTTGAGCCTACCAAGAAATAAGTCCACATCCAAATTATTAGGCCAAAGGCATAAAAAAAATATCATCTATATACCTGTACCAAACCAGGTTAAAATTAACAATCGTAGGCAAACTTCTACTTTCAAAAAATTCCATATTAAATAAATTAGCTAGTATAGGTGAAAGGGGATTTCCCATAGCCAATCCAAACGACATAGCATAAAACTTATTTTCAAACTGAAATTTACAATCTTTGACACAAAGCTTAATTAACTCAATAAGAGTGTTGTGTTGAACAGGGAAAGAAGAATATCAGAGATCTTATAATCTTTTAAAAAAATCAAGTAGGTCATCAACGGGGACTTTTTTGTGAATAGGGAGCATACAATACATCGAAGTTTACCAATTTGAAATTAGGGTCATTAGGGAACTTCATTCAGTTTGTCAATAAGATCCAGGCTATTTACAATATGTGACTCAGAAATAGAGCCAACTAACGGCGTTAATAAACTAACTAACTAACTAACTAACTAACCATTTTGATAGCTTATAATAGGTTACGGAGCCCACTGAGCTAACAATAGGCCTCATGGGATTATTAAATTTGTGTGTTTTTACTAAGCCGTACAGATATGGTAGTGACGGATTAATACTAAGAAACTGCTGTGGAAGCCTATTATAGTTATTTTTTTAAATTTCTCTTAATTTTCTGTTAAACATTTTATTAACATCCTCCAATGGGTCTCTATTTAGAGGTTTGTACGTGTCACGATCACTCAATAATGTATTCATCTTTTCAACATAACTGATTTTGTCCATGATGACGATCGAATTGGATTTGTCCGCTTTAGTAATATGTAGCTTTCAATACACGAAAGGCCTTGGAATCGTTTTTCTTTTTCCTTGTGGCTTTGCAGTATATACAGTATATATATATATATATATATATATATATATATATATATATATATATATATATATATATATATATATATATATATATACAGTGGAACCTTGCTTAACGAGTGCCTCGTATAACGAGAAATTCGTATAACGAGCCAAAAGAATGGGGGAAAATTACCTTGCATAACGAGCGACACTTTGCTTAACGAGCAAAATATTTTTAAAATAAAATAACATCTTTTCAACGCAAAAGCAAAATAAATACAGTAAGGTCGCGGAGTCCATCCGAGCGTCTTACTTACGTTGACTCGCTTTCTTTATCCCCCAAGTCTCCTCCTGCATGTCCACCCCCAAGTTCAACGTGTGGGTGACTCACTGCCCAGTGCTGTTTCCCTCGTTTCTTGCCTCGCGGCTCTTAGTCTGTTTTGTCAGGGGAGGACGAAGAAACGCCCGTAGCAGAACAACAACCCTCCAGTGCAATAAGGGAGATGCTGAGATCTTGGGAATCTGTTGTATCATACGTTGAAAAGCATCATCCTAATAAGGCAGTGACTATGCGATCTACAAATTTATTTAATGATAATGTTATCACGCATTTTCGTCAAAATTTAAAGCGTAGACAAAACAAATGTCTCTAGACAGTTTCCTCGTGAAAAAGGATCCAAAAGAAAGTGAAAGTGCCTCTAAAAAATTTAAAGCTAGTGACTGTGAGCTCGTCGAGAATGTTATTGCATTGAACGAAGACGATTCTCCTCCTTCCCCTCAATAACCCTCTCCTCCTCCCCTGTCTCTTCATTTCCTTTGCGTGCGTCAGGAGCACCTTCTCTCTTCGTAAGTTATTTATAATTTCACCGTTTACTAATTACTGTATTTACATTCTCTTTTGGGTTAATTTTTATTAATAATCTTTTCATTTCATGCAATAATAATTTAAAAAACGCCTTTAAATATCATTATAAATATTATTTTAAGTATTTTTTAAGCATGGAACGCATTCATATTTTACATTGATTCCTATGGAAAAAATTGCCTTGTTTAACGAGCATTTTGCATAACGAGCACAATTCGGGAACGAATTATGCTCGTTAAGCAAGGTTCCACTGTATATATATATATATATATATATACGAGTCACACGCACGCATTATTCAAGCATTATTTATTTCTATTATGATGATAATAATAAAAAAAAAATACGACGGAAATTCGTGATCATATTCTATTTTTACATAGTGTTTTAGGGAGGCACTTCTCCAAAGAAAAATTGAAACCATTTCTACGATATGATGATGTCGGAGAGAAATGTTTCCAACTCTCATTATCCATCCCTAAAACCAACATACTGCATGCATATAACAAAGCAGGTCATTATATTTTTCATTTTATTTATCGTGTATTCTTTTTAACATGCATACTCAATATATATATATATATATATATACACACACACGAGTCGTCGCATGCACGCACGCACGCACGCACGCACGCACCACGCACGCACGCACGCACCACGCACGCACACGCAAAAAAAAAAATAATAAAAAAAAAATAATAAATAAATAAATAAAAAATAAATAATTAATAATAAATAAATAAATAAAAAAAAAAAATAATAAATAAATAAATAAATAAAAAAAAAAAAATAAAAAAATAAATAAATAAATAAATAAATAAAATAAAAGAGGTAGAAAACCCAAACTAAGCTAACAAGTCAAGCACCCTACAAAAGCTTGAACGCGCAAGGAAGGTGATTCACTTATCACCAGACCTTAAATCCCCCCCCCCCCAAAAAAAAACCCTGCGCATCCTTGGTGAGCCCGAGGACCTATCAACTCTTCATCTATATTTCCCATTTCCCCACTTTCTGTTATCACTCCTACAACTCTAATTTCACCTCTTATAACGTCAACAACAACAACAACAATGGCCCTTCAGGAAGCTTCCGAGGCTTACCTCGTTGGTCTCTTTGAAGATACAAACTTGTGCGCTATTCACGCCAAAAGAGTTACCATCATGCCAAAAGACATTCAGTTGGCAAGAAGAATTCGAGGGGAAAGAGCTTAATTAATAAGTTTATCAGTTATCCAAAGCTTTTTCCTTGTACTCGAAAAAATTTACTTAATCGCTAATAATAAGGCCCTTTTAAGGGCCAAACTTTATTTAAAAGAGAGATAATTAAGTTGAACAACAGAAATACTACTTTAATTTTAAATAACAGTTTTGACACAAAAAAAAAAAAAAACGAAGGAAGGTGCTTGCAGTTATAAAAGCTTGCCTATGTTTGAAGATATATATATATATATATATAATATATATATATATATATATATATATGAATGAGAATGAGACCCCTTTTTTTTTTTAATAAAATAAATTTTGAATGGATACATATATATATATATATATATATATAACATGAATGAGACAGATCCCTTTTTTTTTATAAAATAAATTTTGAATGAAGGTGCTGGGTGTTATAAAAGTTTGTCTAACTATATATATATATATCTATATATAAAACGAATGAGATATCCCTTTGCTTTATGCCATAATTTTTTGGAAATAAAATAAATCGTCAAGGCATGAGCTGTTTCATATATATATATATATATATATATATATACACACACACACATGAAAATCACGTGAATAAACAATTTAATAATAATAATTATTATCCTTTTTTAAAGAAAATGTGGCTCCAGTAGGAGCCTTATTATAGTGATGATGATACACCTTTACTTCTTTTCAGTTTTCTTTGGTAGAAGAACGGCTTGAATGTTAGGGAGCACACCTCCCTGAGCGATGGTGACCCCTGAAAGGAGTTTGTTTAACTCTTCATCGTTGCGGATTGCGAGCTGTAGATGACGTGGAATAATACGAGACTTCTTGTTATCCCGAGCGGCGTTTCCAGCCAATTCGAGAACTTCAGCAGCTAAATATTCCATAACTGCAGCGAGGTAAACCGGAGCTCCAGCACCGACACGCTCAGCATAGTTTCCTTTTCTTAGTAGACGATGAATTCTACCGACAGGGAACTGAAGACCGGCTCTACTCGAGCGTGTCTTCGATTTTCCCTTAACTTTGCCACCCTTGCCGCGACCAGACATATTGACGATGAAAGGGTTGTTGCAACGAAAATAAATAATTAACGAGAACGCTCAACGATCTGAAAAGTTTGGAAAGTAGGAGAAAAGGTGTGGTTTTGATACACCTTTAGTAGTGGTAGAAATAAGTTCGAAAATGAAATAAAGTAGTAGTTTAAAGATTCCAGGTTGTCTGGAGCTCTCTGTCTTCAGTACTTATTATTCTAGATTAGTGTGCCGGTGGGCACTGTGATTTTACGTCAATTTTAAACATATTTTGGTCTTGGTGGTATTTGAGTTTGTTTTTTACTGCTTTTGAATTGTATATTTATAGTTCTTTGCATTTCGTCATCAAACTGTATTTTTTCTAATAGCTGTGGAGGGATTTCCTCTTCTATCTTGTCCCATATTTTGACTGCCCGATTATGTAGGACAACATTAATCGGGTCTAAATCTGCTTGCGCGTGAAGATGCCTTTGTTTCTGCCGATCAGTTCTGAATTTATCTGTTATAGAGGGCCCCTTTGTTTTGTACCCTTTGCATTTTACGTATCTGATTGTTATTTGCCACATGTAGTGGGACGGTTGGGTACAAAAGTACTGATCGGACTAATGCGAGGTAGAGCTTTCTTTTGTTAGCTTTGTTGAGGCCTCTAAATCTGTATAATTTGCTCATGCTGGCATTTGCGCTGTTAACTCTCTCAGTGTAGTGTTTGACGTAGCTCGTTCTCGTTATTTTTAGGCCTAACATTTTGCCTTCTGCGGAGTACTCATACAGTTCTCCGTCTACTTCGAGATCCCCCGTTTTTTTCTCCCTATTGGGACGACCGTAAATTTAGCCCTATTCGTTCTTATCTTCCATCTTTTTTCGAATTCGTTTATGTTCCTGATCTCTCTCGCTGTGTTTTGTGCGATCATTTGGGGGGACTTTGAGACGCAAGGGACTATCTGTGTTATATCATCTGCATACACTATATTTATTGTGTCATTTCCTACCGGTTCTGGCAGGTCAGACGTGTATAGTGCATACAGTATAGGGCTCAGACAGCCGCCTTGCGGGTCACCTGCCTTTAGGGCAAATTGTTGACCTTGGTACCCTCCGATGTTTATAACGGCTTTTCGGTCCATGAGGTGTCGCTTTTGGGAAATTTTTCTTACATAGTCAACAATTGTACGGAGTTCGAACGTAATACCCCAATAGTTATATAAGGCGGCGAAAATTGTCGCAGAAAGATAATATTTGCATTTGAAAAGGAAATTTTTCACAGAGCGAATGCTATTGTTCTCTTTTTAATTTCTTCAAGCGTTGCATCCATCAGTCTTTCTATCATGGCTCCGAAGGCGTCCGGAAAGGCGGCTAAAAAGGCTGGGAAAGCGCAGAAGTCTATTTCTAAAGGGGATAAGAAGAAGCGAAAGAGGAGGAAGGAGAGTTACAGTATCTACATCTACAAAGTTTTGAAACAAGTGCATCCAGACACTGGCGTTTCTTCGAAAGCCATGTCGATCATGAATTCTTTCGTGAATGATATTTTCGAAAGAATCGCTGCCGAAGCTTCTCGTCTGGCTCACTACAACAACGAGGTCTACTATAACTTCCCGAGAGATCCAAACTGCCGTCAGGCTCCTGCTTCCTGGAGAGCTTGCTAAGCACGCTGTATCGGAAGGAACCAAAGCGGTTACTAAGTATACATCGTCTAAATAAGCGCCATGCGTTATTCCTCCTGTGAAGCAAATGTGAGAAGAACAGCGAAAAAAAAATATATATATATATCACACTTGCACAAACAAACTCGGCTCCATTTGGGGCCACATTTCTTTTGAAGAAAGAGATAATACAAATATTTTAATTTCAAGCATTATTTATGCCTATTATGATGATAATAATAATACGATGGAAATTCATGATCAGATTCTAATTTTATATTGTGTGTATACTTCACAAATTTCATTTATTTCTAAGATATGATGATGTCGTGTCGGAGAGAAATGTTTCCAACTTAAATTATCCATCCCTAAAACCAACATACTGCAGCTCATTATAGTTTTCATTTCACTTATGTATTCTTTTTAACCTGCATACTGAATATATATATATATATATATATATATATATATATATATATATATATATATACACGAGTCACACGCACGCGCGCACGCATTATGCAAGCATTATTTATTCCTATTATGATGATAATAAAAAAAATACGATGGAAATTCATGATCAGATTCTATTTTTATATAGTGTTTTAGGGAGGCACTTCTCCAAAGAAAAATTGAAACCATTTTCTTGTATACTTCACAAATTTCATTTATTTCTACGATATGATGATGTCGGAGAGAGATGTTTCCAACGTTCATTATCCATCCC
The DNA here is from genome assembly GCA_023014485.1 of Bathynomus jamesi. Taxonomy (NCBI): domain Eukaryota; kingdom Metazoa; phylum Arthropoda; class Malacostraca; order Isopoda; family Cirolanidae; genus Bathynomus; species Bathynomus jamesi. The sequence goes on along the minus strand of JAJOZX010018646.1, from coordinate 34,851 downwards.
TAAAACCCACCTATTGCAGGGGGTTCTAAGCTCGTGCTCTTGAGTGCTCTTTGTGCTCGTTTGTACGTGCTTGTTCCTGGAGGTTTCACGTGCGCCCTCCCGGCCCTAGCACCCAAGGATGATGGGGCTCGACCCTGCAGTCCTTGTCATCCTTGGTCTTTTTCCACTTCGACTGTCCACTCCACCCTTTCTTTTTCCTCTGTCTTTCCTCTCACTTTTTCTTTGTTTTTCCGCCGAGATATGCCCTTTTAAATAGAGGCGAATCGGTTCTTCCCGAACTTAAAAAAAAAAATATATATATATATATATATATATGGGATGAATTTCACAATAAAACACGTGAAATGAATGAATGCTCGCCCATAAATATATACAACGTACAGGAAAAACAAAACAATTAGCACGTACTTAACAAGGGTTAATGAGAGGCAAAATAAATTTTAACATGATATCGTCAATTTTATACGTCCCCGCACTGTTACTGAAATTGTTTTTAAAATGAATAAATGCACATTCCAGAATATTTCTTTCTATTATATCTGTTTTTAACAAGCGCTTTAGAACTATCCCACTTGATGCTATGGTTACATCTATACATATGGTTAAATAAAGCATTGGAATTATTATTATTATTATATTAGTGTTCTACAAGCATATTTATGCTGTTTTACCCTAATATCTAACGTTTTACCGGTTTGGCCTATATATACTGAGTTACATTGTGTACATCCGATTGAATACACACAACCAACAACATTATCAGGGCTATTCTTTATTAGGCGTGATTTAACAGTACTATTATTATTATTATACTTAAAGATTACATTAATGCCAATTGCTTTAAGTACAGTTGGAAGGTATTGAAAATTAACATGGTAAGGTAGGCTAAGGATATTTTTACGCTGAAATTCCTTTACAATTACATTATTATAATACCTACTATTCTTGGCTTTCTTAATTAAGACAGTTATCTAAAAATGAAATAGGATAACATAATAATTTAGTACCAATATTCATGATATTGCATAACTCGGAATCTAAAAAAAATTCAGGACTGACAACTCTCAATGCTCGAAGAAACATAGCAGCATAGAAAATAGAGGATTTAATAGAAGGATGATGGTCAGAATAGAAATGCACATAAGAGTTATTATTAGTAGTAGGCTTACGGTAGACTTCATATTTGAACTGATTAGAGCAGCATCTCCAAATTTTTAGATCAAGAAAAGATAGGCTTCCATCATTTTCTTTTTCAACTGTAAACTTAATAATAGATGGGACTAAATTGTTGAGCCTACCAAGAAATAAGTCCACATCCAAATTATTAGGCCAAAGGCATAAAAAAAAATATCATCTATATACCTGTACCAAACCAGGTTAAAATTAACAATCGTAGGCAAACTTCTACTTTCAAAAAATTCCATATTAAATAAATTAGCTAGTATAGGTGAAAGGGGATTTCCCATAGCCAATCCAAACGACATAGCATAAAACTTATTTTCAAACTGAAATTTACAATCTTTGACACAAAGCTTAATTAACTCAATAAGAGTGTTGTGTTGAACAGGGAAAGAAGAATATTCAGAGATCTTATAATCTTTTAAAAAAATCAAGTAGGTCATCAACGGGGACTTTTTTTGTGAATAGGGAGCATACAATACATCGAAGTTTACCAATTTGAAATTAGGGTCATTAGGGAACTTCATTCAGTTTGTCAATAAGATCCAGGCTATTTACAATATGTGACTCAGAAATAGAGCCAACTAACGGCGTTAATAAACTAACTAACTAACTAACTAACTAACCATTTTGATAGCTTATAATAGGTTACGGAGCCCACTGAGCTAACAATAGGCCTCATGGGATTATTAAATTTGTGTGTTTTTACTAAGCCGTACAGATATGGTAGTGACGGATTAATACTAAGAAACTGCTGTGGAAGCCTATTATAGTTATTTTTTTAAATTTCTCTTAATTTTCTGTTAAACATTTTATTAACATCCTCCAATGGGTCTCTATTTAGAGGTTTGTACGTGTCACGATCACTCAATAATGTATTCATCTTTTCAACATAACTGATTTTGTCCATGATGACGATCGAATTGGATTTGTCCGCTTTAGTAATATGTAGCTTTCAATACACGAAAGGCCTTGGAATCGTTTTTCTTTTCCTTGTGGCTTTGCAGTATATACAGTATATATATATATATATATATATATATATATATATATATATATACGAGTCACACGCACGCATTATTCAAGCATTATTTATTTCTATTATGATGATAATAATAAAAAAAAAATACGACGGGAAATTCGTGATCATATTCTATTTTTACCATAGTGTTTTTAGGGAGGCACTTCTCCAAAGAAAAATTGAAACCATTCTACGATATGATGCATGCGGAGAGAAATGTTTCCAACTCTCATTATCCATCCTAAAACCAACAATACTGCATGCATATAACAAAGCAGGTCATTATATTTTTCATTTTATTTATCGTGTATTCTTTTTAACATGCATACCAATATATATATATATATACACAACACACGAGTCGTCGCATGCACGCCACGCACGCACGCACGCACGCACCACGCACGCACGCAACGCACCACGCACGCACACGCAAAAAAAAAATAAAAAAAAAAATAATAAATAAATAAATAAAAAATAAAAATAATAATAAATAAATAAATAAAAAAAAAAAATAATAATAAATAAATAAATAATAACAAAAAAAAATAAAAAAATAAATAAATAAATAAATATAATAAAATAAAAGAGTAGAAACCCAAACTAAGCTAACAAGTCAAGCACCCTACAAAAGCTTGAACGCGCAAGGAAGGTGATTCACTTATCACCAGACCTTAAATCCCCCCCCCCACCCAAAAAAAAACCTTGCGCATCCTTGGTGAGCCGAGGACTATCAATCTTCATCTATATTTCCCATTTCCCCACTTTCTGTTATCACTCCTACAACTCTAATTTCACCTCTTATAACGTCAACAACAACAACAACAATGGCCTTCAGGAAGCTTCCGAGGCTTACCTCGTTGGTCTCTTTGAAGATACAAACTTGTGCGCTATTCACGCCAAAAGAGTTACCATCATGCCAAAAGACATTCAGTTGGCAAGAAGAATTCGAGGGGAAAGAGCTTAATTAATAAGTTTATCAGGTTATCCAAAGCTTTTTCCTGTACTCGAAAAAAATTTATTAATCGCTAATAATTAAGGCCCTTTTAAAGGGCCAAACTTTATTTAAAAGAGAGATAATTAAGTTGAACAACAGAAATACTACTTTAATTTTAAAATAAACAGTTTGACACCAAAAAAAAAAAAAACGAAGGAAGGTGCTGCAGTTTAAAAGCTGCCTATGTTGAAGATATATATATATATATATATATATTATATATATATGAATGAGAATGAGGACCCCTTTTTTTTTTTAATAAAATAAATTGAATGGAACCATATATATAATATATATATATATATATATATATATATAACATGAATGAGACAGATCCCTTTTTTTTATATAAATAAATTTGAATGAAGGTGCTGGGTGTTATAAAAGTTTTGTCTAACTATATATATATATATCTATATATAAAACGAATGAGATATCCCTTTGCTTTATGCCATAATTTTTTGGAATAAAATAAATCGTCAAGGCATGAGCTGTTTCATATATATATATATATATATATATATATACACACACACATGAAAATCACGTGAATAACAATTTAATAATAATAATTATTATCCTTTTTAAAGAAAATGTGGCTCCAGTAGGAGCCTTATTATAGTGATGATTGATACACCTTTACTTCTTTTCAGTTTTCTTTGGTAGAAGAACGGCTTGAATGTTAGGGAGCACACCTCCTGAGCGATGGTGACCCCTGAAAGGAGTTTGTTTAACTCTTCATCGTTGCGGATTGCGAGCTGTAGATGACGTGGAATAATACGAGACTTCTTGTTATCCGAGCGGCGTTTCCAGCCAATTCGAGAACTTCAGCAGCTAAATATTCCATAACTGCAGCGAGGTAAACCGGAGCTCCAGCAACCGACCCGCTCGCATAGTTTCCTTTTCTTAGTAGACGATGAATTCTACCGACAGGGAACTGAAGACGGCTCTACTCGAGCGTGTCTTCGATTTTCCCTTAACTTTGCCACCCTTGCCGCGACCAGACATATGGACGATGAAAGCGTTGTTTGCAACGAAAATAAATAATTAACGAGAATTTTGGGAAATTTTTCTTACATAGTCAACAATTGTACGGAGTTCGAACGTACACCCAATAGTTATATAAGGCGGCGAAAATTGTCGCAGAAAGATAATATTTGCATTGAAAAGGAAATTTTTCACAGAGCGAATGCTTGTTTCTCTTTTTAATTTCTTCAAGCGTTGCATCCATCAGTCTTTCTATCATGGCTCCGAAGGCGTCCGGAAAGGCGGCTAAAAAGGCTGGGAAAGCGCAGAAGTCTATTTCTAAAGGGGATAAGAAGAAGCGAAAGAGGAGGAAGGAGAGTTACAGTATCTACATCTACAAAGTTTTGAAACAAGTGCATCCAGACACTGGCGTTCTTCGGAAAGCCATGTCGATCATGAATTCTTCGTGAATGATATTTTCGAAAGAATCGCTGCCGAAGCTTCTCGTCTGGCTCACTACAACAAGAGGTCTACTATAACTTCCGAGAGATCCAAACTGCCGTCAGGCTCCTGCTTCCTGGAGAAGCTTGCTAAGCACGCTGTATCGGAAGGAACCAAAGCGGTTACTAAGTATACATCGTCTAAATAAGCGCCATGCGTATTCCTCCTGTGAAGCAAATGTGAGAAGAACAGCGAAAAAAATATATATATTATATAATATATCACACTTGCACAAACAAAAACTCGGCTCCATTTGGGGCCACATTTCTTTGAAGAAAGAGATAATACAAATATTTTAATTTCAAGCATTATTTATGCCTATTATGATGATAATAAATATCGATGGAAATTCATGATCAGATCTAATTTATATTGTGTGTATACTTCACAATAATTTCATTTATTTCTACGATATGATGATGTCGTGTCGGAGAGAAATGTTTCCAACTTAAATTATCCATCCCTAAAACCAACATACTGCAGCTCATTATAGTTTTCATTTCACTTATGTATTCTTTTTAACCTGCATACTGAATATATATATATATATATAATATATATATATATATATATATATGCATATATAACTGCAATGACCGCGCAGTATATAAATGAATAGAAACGACATAAGTGTTAAGGAACGTTTCTGCACACGAGGAGGAGAGATAACGAATAATGAAAAATGAGGCGAACCGCCCAGGAATCGAACCCAGGGCCCTCCAATTGCCGGTCGGAGGGCCGGTCCGTAGCATAATGGTAGAGCGTCCGACCGGCAATTGGAGGGCCCTGGGTTCGATTCCTGGGCGGTTCGCCTCATTTTCATTATTCGTTATCTCTCCTCCTCGTGTGCAGAAACGTTCCTTAACACTTATGTCGTTTCTATTCATCATATATAATATATATATATACACGAGTCACACGCACGCGCGCACGCATTATGCAAGCATTATTTATTCCTATTATGATGATAATAATAAAAAAAATACGATGGAAATTCATGATCAGATTCTATTTTATATAGTGTTTTAGGGAGGCACTTCTCCAAAGAAAAATTGAAACCATTTTCTTGTATACTTCACAAATTTCATTTATTTCTACGATATGATGATGTCGGAGAGAGATGTTTCCAACGTTCATTATCCATCCCTAAAACCCACCTATTGCAGGGGGTTCTAAGCTCGTGCTCTTGAGTGCTCTTTGTGCTCGTTTGTACGTGCTTGTTCCTGGAGGTTTCACGTGCGCCCTCCCGGCCCTAGCACCCAAGGATGATGGGGCTCGACCCTGCAGTCCTTGTCATCCTTGGTCTTTTTCCACTTCGACTGTCCACTCCACCCTTTCTTTTTCCTCTGTCTTTCCTCTCACTTTTTCTTTGTTTTTCCGCCGAGATATGCTCTTTTAAATAGAGGCGAATCGGTTCTTCCCGAACTTAAAAAAAAAATATATATATATATATATATATGGATGAATTTCACAATAAAACACGTGAAATGAATGAATGCTCGCCCATAAATATATACAACGTACAGGAAAAACAAAACAATTAGCACGTACTTAACAAGGGTTAATGAGAGGCAAAATAAATTTTAACATGATATCGTCAATTTTATACGTCCCCGCACTGTTACTGAAATTGTTTTTAAAATGAATAAATGCACATTCCAGAATATTTCTTTCTATTATATCTGTTTTTAACAAGCGCTTTAGAACTATCCCACTTGATGCTATGGTTACATCTATACATATGGTTAAATAAAGCATTGGAATTATTATTATTATTAGTATTAGTTGTTCTACAAGCATATTTATGCTGTTTTACCCTAATATCTAACGTTTTACCGGTTTGGCCTATATATACTGAGTTACATTGTGTACATCCGATTGAATACACACAACCAACAACATTATCAGGGCTATTCTTTATTAGGCGTGATTTAACAGTACTATTATTATTATTATACTTAAAGATTACATTAATGCCAATTGCTTTAAGTACAGTTGGAAGGTATTGAAAATTAACATGGTAAGGTAGGCTAAGGATATTTTTACGCTGAAATTCCTTTACAATTACATTATTATAATACCTACTATTCTTGGCTTTCTTAATTAAGACAGTTATCTAAAAATGAAATAGGATAACATAATAATTTAGTACCAATATTCATGATATTGCATAACTCGGAATCTAAAAAAAATTCAGGACTGACAACTCTCAATGCTCGAAGAAACATAGCAGCATAGAAAATAGAGGATTTAATAGAAGGATGATGGTCAGAATAGAAATGCACATAAGAGTTATTATTAGTAGTAGGCTTACGGTAGACTTCATATTTGAACTGATTAGAGCAGCATCTCCAAATTTTTAGATCAAGAAAAGATAGGCTTCCATCATTTTCTTTTTCAACTGTAAACTTAATAATAGATGGGACTAAATTGTTGAGCCTACCAAGAAATAAGTCCACATCCAAATTATTAGGCCAAAGGCATAAAAAAAATATCATCTATATACCTGTACCAAACCAGGTTAAAATTAACAATCGTAGGCAAACTTCTACTTTCAAAAAATTCCATATTAAATAAATTAGCTAGTATAGGTGAAAGGGGATTTCCCATAGCCAATCCAAACGACATAGCATAAAACTTATTTTCAAACTGAAATTTACAATCTTTGACACAAAGCTTAATTAACTCAATAAGAGTGTTGTGTTGAACAGGGAAAGAAGAATATTCAGAGATCTTATAATCTTTTAAAAAAATCAAGTAGGTCATCAACGGGGACTTTTTTTGTGAATAGGGAGCATACAATACATCGAAGTTTACCAATTTGAAATTAGGGTCATTAGGGAACTTCATTCAGTTTGTCAATAAGATCCAGGCTATTTACAATATGTGACTCAGAAATAGAGCCAACTAACGGCGTTAATAAACTAACTAACTAACTAACTAACTAACCATTTTGATAGCTTATAATAGGTTACGGAGCCCACTGAGCTAACAATAGGCCTCATGGGATTATTAAATTTGTGTGTTTTTACTAAGCCGTACAGATATGGTAGTGACGGATTAATACTAAGAAACTGCTGTGGAAGCCTATTATAGTTATTTTTTTAAATTTCTCTTAATTTTCTGTTAAACATTTTATTAACATCCTCCAATGGGTCTCTATTTAGAGGTTTGTACGTGTCACGATCACTCAATAATGTATTCATCTTTTCAACATAACTGATTTTGTCCATGATGACGATCGAATTGGATTTGTCCGCTTTAGTAATATGTAGCTTTCAATACACGAAAGGCCTTGGAATCGTTTTTCTTTTTCCTTGTGGCTTTGCAGTATATACAGTATATATATATATATATATATATATATATATATATATATATATATATACGAGTCACACGCACGCATTATTCAAGCATTATTTATTTCTATTATGATGATAATAATAAAAAAAAAATACGACGGAAATTCGTGATCATATTCTATTTTTACATAGTGTTTTAGGGAGGCACTTCTCCAAAGAAAAATTGAAACCATTTCTACGATATGATGATGTCGGAGAGAAATGTTTCCAACTCTCATTATCCATCCCTAAAACCAACATACTGCATGCATATAACAAAGCAGGTCATTATATTTTTCATTTTATTTATCGTGTATTCTTTTTAACATGCATACTCAAATATATATATATATATACACACACACGAGTCGTCGCATGCACGCACGCACGCACGCACGCACGCACCACGCACGCACGCACGCACACGCACGCACACGCAAAAAAAAAATAATAAAAAAAAAATAATAAATAAATAAATAAAAAATAAATAATTAATAATAAATAAATAAATAAAAAAAAAATAATAATAAATAAATAAATAAATAAAAAAAAAAAATAAAAAAATAAAAATAAAAAAAAATAAATAAAATAAAAGAGGTAGAAAACCCAAACTAAGCTAACAAGTCAAGCACCCTACAAAAGCTTGAACGCGCAAGGAAGGTGATTCACTTATCACCAGACCTTAAATCCCCCCCCCCCCCAAAAAAAAAAACCTGCGCATCCTTGGTGAGCCCGAGGACCTATCAACTCTTCATCTATATTTCCCATTTCCCCACTTTCTGTTATCACTCCTACAACTCTAATTTCACCTCTTATAACGTCAACAACAACAACAACAATGGCCCTTCAGGAAGCTTCCGAGGCTTACCTCGTTGGTCTCTTTGAAGATACAAACTTGTGCGCTATTCACGCCAAAAGAGTTACCATCATGCCAAAAGACATTCAGTTGGCAAGAAGAATTCGAGGGGAAAGAGCTTAATTAATAAGTTTATCAGTTATCCAAAGCTTTTTCCTTGTACTCGAAAAAATTTACTTAATCGCTAATAATAAGGCCCTTTTAAGGGCCAAACTTTATTTAAAAGAGAGATAATTAAGTTGAACAACAGAAATACTACTTTAATTTTAAATAACAGTTTTGACACAAAAAAAAAAAAAACGAAGGAAGGTGCTTGCAGTTATAAAAGCTTGCCTATGTTTGAAGATATATATATATATATATATATATATTATATATATGAATGAGAATGAGACCCCTTTTTTTTTTTAATAAAATAAATTTTGAATGGATACATATATATATATATATATATATATATATATATATATATAACATGAATGAGACAGATCCCTTTTTTTTTATAAAAAAATTTTGAATGAAGGTGCTGGGTGTTATAAAAGTTTGTCTAACTATATATATATATATCTATATATAAAACGAATGAGATATCCCTTTGCTTTATGCCATAATTTTTTGGAAATAAAATAAATCGTCAAGGCATGAGCTGTTTCATATATATATATATATAATATATATATATACACACACACATGAAAATCACGTGAATAAACAATTTAATAATAATAATTATTATCCTTTTTTAAGAAAATGTGGCTCCAGTAGGAGCCTTATTATAGTGATGATGATACACCTTTACTTCTTTTCAGTTTTCTTTGGTAGAAGAACGGCTTGAATGTTAGGGAGCACACCTCCCTGAGCGATGGTGACCCCTGAAAGGAGTTTGTTTAACTCTTCATCGTTGCGGATTGCGAGCTGTAGATGACGTGGAATAATACGAGACTTCTTGTTATCCCGAGCGGCGTTTCCAGCCAATTCGAGAACTTCAGCAGCTAAATATTCCATAACTGCAGCGAGGTAAACCGGAGCTCCAGCACCGACACGCTCAGCATAGTTTCCTTTTCTTAGTAGACGATGAATTCTACCGACAGGGAACTGAAGACCGGCTCTACTCGAGCGTGTCTTCGATTTTCCCTTAACTTTGCCACCCTTGCCGCGACCAGACATATTGACGATGAAAGCGTTGTTGCAACGAAAATAAATAATTAACGAGAATTTTGGGAAATTTTTCTTACATAGTCAACAATTGTACGGAGTTCGAACGTAATACCCCAATAGTTATATAAGGCGGCGAAAATTGTCGCAGAAAGATAATATTTGCATTTGAAAAGGAAATTTTTCACAGAGCGAATGCTATTGTTCTCTTTTTAATTTCTTCAAGCGTTGCATCCATCAGTCTTTCTATCATGGCTCCGAAGGCGTCCGGAAAGGCGGCTAAAAAGGCTGGGAAAGCGCAGAAGTCTATTTCTAAAGGGGATAAGAAGAAGCGAAAGAGGAGGAAGGAGAGTTACAGTATCTACATCTACAAAGTTTTGAAACAAGTGCATCCAGACACTGGCGTTTCTTCGAAAGCCATGTCGATCATGAATTCTTTCGTGAATGATATTTTCGAAAGAATCGCTGCCGAAGCTTCTCGTCTGGCTCACTACAACAAGAGGTCTACTATAACTTCCCGAGAGATCCAAACTGCCGTCAGGCTCCTGCTTCCTGGAGAGCTTGCTAAGCACGCTGTATCGGAAGGAACCAAAGCGGTTACTAAGTATACATCGTCTAAATAAGCGCCATGCGTTATTCCTCCTGTGAAGCAAATGTGAGAAGAACAGCGAAAAAAATATATATATATATATATCACACTTGCACAAACAAACTCGGCTCCATTTGGGGCCACATTTCTTTTGAAGAAAGAGATAATACAAATATTTTAATTTCAAGCATTATTTATGCCTATTATGATGATAATAATAATACGATGGAAATTCATGATCAGATTCTAATTTTATATTGTGTGTATACTTCACAAATTTCATTTATTTCTACGATATGATGATGTCGTGTCGGAGAGAAATGTTTCCAACTTAAATTATCCATCCCTAAAACCAACATACTGCAGCTCATTATAGTTTTCATTTCACTTATGTATTCTTTTTAACCTGCATACTGAATATATATATATATATATATATATATATATATATATATATATGCATATATAACTGCAATGACCGCGCAGTATATAAATGAATAGAAACGACATAAGTGTTAAGGAACGTTTCTGCACACGAGGAGGAGAGATAACGAATAATGAAAAATGAGGCGAACCGCCCAGGAATCGAACCCAGGGCCCTCCAATTGCCGGTCGGAGGGCCGGTCCGTAGCATAATGGTAGAGCGTCCGACCGGCAATTGGAGGGCCCTGGGTTCGATTCCTGGGCGGTTCGCCTCATTTTTCATTATTCGTTATCTCTCCTCCTCGTGTGCAGAAACGTTCCTTAACACTTATGTCGTTTCTATTCATATATATATATATATATATACACGAGTCACACGCACGCGCGCACGCATTATGCAAGCATTATTTATTCCTATTATGATGATAATAATAAAAAAAATACGATGGAAATTCATGATCAGATTCTATTTTTATATAGTGTTTTAGGGAGGCACTTCTCCAAAGAAAAATTGAAACCATTTTCTTGTATACTTCACAAATTTCATTTATTTCTACGATATGATGATGTCGGAGAGAGATGTTTCCAACGTTCATTATCCATCCCTAAAACCCACCTATTGCAGGGGGTTCTAAGCTCGTGCTCTTGAGTGCTCTTTGTGCTCGTTTGTACGTGCTTGTTCCTGGAGGTTTCACGTGCGCCCTCCCGGCCCTAGCACCCAAGGATGATGGGGCTCGACCCTGCAGTCCTTGTCATCCTTGGTCTTTTTCCACTTCGACTGTCCACTCCACCCTTTCTTTTTCCTCTGTCTTTCCTCTCACTTTTTCTTTGTTTTTCCGCCGAGATATGCTCTTTTAAATAGAGGCGAATCGGTTCTTCCCGAACTTAAAAAAAAAATATATATATATATATATATGGGATGAATTTCACAATAAAACACGTGAAATGAATGAATGCTCGCCCATAAATATATACAACGTACAGGAAAAACAAAACAATTAGCACGTACTTAACAAGGGTTAATGAGAGGCAAAATAAATTTTAACATGATATCGTCAATTTTATACGTCCCCGCACTGTTACTGAAATTGTTTTTAAAATGAATAAATGCACATTCCAGAATATTTCTTTCTATTATATCTGTTTTTAACAAGCGCTTTAGAACTATCCCACTTGATGCTATGGTTACATCTATACATATGGTTAAATAAAGCATTGGAATTATTATTATTATTATTATTAGCTGTTCTACAAGCATATTTATGCTGTTTTACCCTAATATCTAACGTTTTACCGGTTTGGCCTATAATACTGAGTTACATTGTGTACATCCGATTGAATACACACAACCAACAACATTATCAGGGCTATTCTTTATTAGGCGTGATTTAACAGTACTATTATTATTATACTTAAAGATTACATTAATGCCAATTGCTTTAAGTACAGTTGGAAGGTATTGAAAATTAACATGGTAAGGTAGGCTAAGGATATTTTTACGCTGAAATTCCTTTACAATTACATTATTATAATACCTACTATTCTTGGCTTTCTTAATTAAGACAGTTATCTAAAAATGAAATAGGATAACATAATAATTTAGTACCAATATTCATGATATTGCATAACTCGGAATCTAAAAAAAATTCAGGACTGACAACTCTCAATGCTCGAAGAAACATAGCAGCATAGAAAATAGAGGATTTAATAGAAGGATGATGGTCAGAATAGAAATGCACATAAGAGTTATTAGTAGTAGGCTTACGGTAGACTTCATATTTGAACTGATTAGAGCAGCATCTCCAAATTTTTAGATCAAGAAAAGATAGGCTTCCATCATTTTCTTTTTCAACTGTAAACTTAATAATAGATGGGACTAAATTGTTGAGCCTACCAAGAAATAAGTCCACATCCAAATTATTAGGCCAAAGGCATAAAAAAAATATCATCTATATACCTGTACCAAACCAGGTTAAAATTAACAATCGTAGGCAAACTTCTACTTTCAAAAAATTCCATATTAAATAAATTAGCTAGTATAGGTGAAAGGGGATTTCCCATAGCCAATCCAAACGACATAGCATAAAACTTATTTTCAAACTGAAATTTACAATCTTTGACACAAAGCTTAATTAACTCAATAAGAGTGTTGTGTTGAACAGGGAAAGAAGAATATTCAGAGATCTTATAATCTTTTAAAAAAATCAAGTAGGTCATCAACGGGGACTTTTTTTGTGAATAGGGAGCATACAATACATCGAAGTTTACCAATTTGAAATTAGGGTCATTAGGGAACTTCATTCAGTTTGTCAATAAGATCCAGGCTATTTACAATATGTGACTCAGAAATAGAGCCAACTAACGGCGTTAATAAACTAACTAACTAACTAACTAACTAACCATTTTGATAGCTTATAATAGGTTACGGAGCCCACTGAGCTAACAATAGGCCTCATGGGATTATTAAATTTGTGTGTTTTTACTAAGCCGTACAGATATGGTAGTGACGGATTAATACTAAGAAACTGCTGTGGAAGCCTATTATAGTTATTTTTTTAAATTTCTCTTAATTTTCTGTTAAACATTTTATTAACATCCTCCAATGGGTCTCTATTTAGAGGTTTGTACGTGTCACGATCACTCAATAATGTATTCATCTTTTCAACATAACTGATTTTGTCCATGATGACGATCGAATTGGATTTGTCCGCTTTAGTAATATGTAGCTTTCAATACACGAAAGGCCTTGGAATCGTTTTTCTTTTTCCTTGTGGCTTTGCAGTATATACAGTATATATATATATATATATATATATATATATATATATATATATATATATATATACGAGTCACACGCACGCATTATTCAAGCATTATTTATTTCTATTATGATGATAATAATAAAAAAAAAATACGACGGAAATTCGTGATCATATTCTATTTTTACATAGTGTTTTAGGGAGGCACTTCTCCAAAGAAAAATTGAAACCATTTCTACGATATGATGATGTCGGAGAGAAATGTTTCCAACTCTCATTATCCATCCCTAAAACCAACATACTGCATGCATATAACAAAGCAGGTCATTATATTTTTCATTTTATTTATCGTGTATTCTTTTTAACATGCATACTCAATATATATATATATATATATATATACACACACACGAGTCGTCGCATGCACGCACGCACGCACGCACGCACGCACCACGCACGCACGCACGCACCACGCACGCACACGCAAAAAAAAAAATAATAAAAAAAAAATAATAAATAAATAAATAAAAAATAAATAATTAATAATAAATAAATAAATAAAAAAAAAAATAATAAATAAATAAATAAATAAAAAAAAAAAATAAAAAATAAATAAATAAATAAATAAATAAAATAAAAGAGGTAGAAAACCCAAACTAAGCTAACAAGTCAAGCACCCTACAAAAGCTTGAACGCGCAAGGAAGGTGATTCACTTATCACCAGACCTTAAATCCCCCCCCCCCCCAAAAAAAAACCTGCGCATCCTTGGTGAGCCCGAGGACCTATCAACTCTTCATCTATATTTCCCATTTCCCCACTTTCTGTTATCACTCCTACAACTCTAATTTCACCTCTTATAACGTCAACAACAACAACAACAATGGCCCTTCAGGAAGCTTCCGAGGCTTACCTCGTTGGTCTCTTTGAAGATACAAACTTGTGCGCTATTCACGCCAAAAGAGTTACCATCATGCCAAAAGACATTCAGTTGGCAAGAAGAATTCGAGGGGAAAGAGCTTAATTAATAAGTTTATCAGTTATCCAAAGCTTTTTCCTTGTACTCGAAAAAATTTACTTAATCGCTAATAATAAGGCCCTTTTAAGGGCCAAACTTTATTTAAAAGAGAGATAATTAAGTTGAACAACAGAAATACTACTTTAATTTTAAATAACAGTTTTGACACAAAAAAAAAAAAAACGAAGGAAGGTGCTTGCAGTTATAAAAGCTTGCCTATGTTTGAAGATATATATATATATATATATATAATATATATATATATATATATATATATGAATGAGAATGAGACCCCTTTTTTTTTTTAATAAAATAAATTTTGAATGGATACATATATATATATGTTAACCCCCCCCTTTATGGCCCTTTGTCGGTTCGGATTCGAAGGGGGTTCTAGTTAGGAGGCTGCAACGGATGCTTCTTCTTTATACTTTTCTATAATTCCTTTCGGTCGCCTTAGGGGGTCGACACTCTGTTAATTCTTTTCTTTCTGCTTATTAATTCTTCTCTTTTTATAATTATCGACTTTTCTGACTAAGTTCTGAAGCGAGCACGGCTCGAAGGAAAAAAGATAAAAACTTCTTAAAGTGTAGTTTACTTCTTAAAAATTACAGGTACTTCTCTGAATTTACAGGGGTAGAGGTTCGACCTCTTTCGACCATGGCTCAGGCCGGAATCTAAAAATATTAAGGAGGCAAGGGGCCTCCGCCCCTCCCCGCAGCGAAGCTGCTAACAAGGGGAGTCTTTTAGCAGTGACCAAAGCAGAGAGCCGTAATGAAGTGTCCTTCATTTTACAAATACATGTATAAAATATGCCTGAATGTTGGGGGATGGCAGTTGGAGGTTAAGTTTCCCCCCCTTTTAAACACGATCAGGTGTTTGAAAGTTTCCAAATAAAAATAATAAAAAAAAATAAATAAAAATAAAAACTAATCTTATTTTTTTTTGTCACGTCTTCATTTCTGAAGGCGATATCATTTTTGTTTGGGTTTATTACAATTATGATTGCGATTATGGATTACTTCCCATTCGCTTATGATTGTCCCTTACAGTTCGATTAAAGTACATTCTTACATTATATATAAAGTCATTACATTCAATTATAGTTTCATTGAAGTACATTACGTCGTTACCATTTTTACAGTGTTTTTATATATATATATATATATGGTTAGATTATATGGTCAGATTATATGGTCAGATTATATGGTCAGATTATATGGTCAGATTATATATGGTTATTATATATATGGTTATTAGTACAACACAAGTACATGAGACATGACAAGATAATTTATATACATAATATGTTATATTACATTATATGTTATAGATTTGGATCAAAGCGAAAGATGTTGTTTATCTTAGAAACGTTCGGTTCTGCTGATTCGCGAATTTGAGCATTTAACTACTGTAAGCCTAATGAGAGTTGAGGGTGAACGCACTTAAAAGAAAAAAATACATGTGGACGTATTTTACATGTAAGTAACAGAATAGGTTGTGTGCGTAATATAGACGCGTAAAATATGGACTGATAGGTTGATAGGTATCAGTAGACAATAGGTAGGAAGCAACATAACTAATGATGTATAGAGAATGGTTTCTTTTTATTATTATTATTATTATTATTATTATTATTATTATTAAGGAATTTACCATACATTCAATACGGAAGATGTCCAAATACTAAACACGTGATTCAGTGTTCAAGGTATGGAAAACGTGAAGAGAATTAAGTTACTTTATGACTTCATAGTTATTCACATTATGTCATACGTGCAGTATAACTGTAAGTCATTATTAGGGAGGACCTAAAAGAAACGAATTAAAGACAGAGTGGGTATCAAGGACTAAGAAGCACAACTACTGGTTCCAATCCTCTTATATGCAATGCGTATGTATAATCTAGGGTCGAGGGTGAGATGCAAGACAATCATAATTAATTATAATAACTTCTATAATAAATGAAAATGGATACGACTAAACCATAGGTATGGTAGATCGTAGGGTTTTGACACGAACAAAAATAGGAAGCCACAAGTAAAATTATTATCCAAACTCGCGTTAAGCGATTTTGGTTCTTATGTAAAAATGAATATGGATTCATTTCATTTTTACATTGCTCTCCCTTTTTTTTAAAAAACGATATTTATACAATAATCTAATAGGGTATCATTAATACAATACAAATGAGAAAATAAATTCTAACTAATTCAAGTTAGGTGGACGAATTTTTTTTTACATTACAAATTTTTATACAGAGCAAGTGAGTTATTATATAATATAAAAAATTCAAAGATTAATACTTCAATTTAGACAAACAATTACGCTAGACAAAGAATGATATTGTTAAAATTTTTTTTTTTTTTTTTTTACAAAATTTTTATTTTTCTGTGGGAAAAAATATGTACATAATGAATAGTAGGTAAAAGGAAAAAAATATAAATTATTTTCCAAAGTTACCCTGATCGTGCAGTCTATAACTAATTTTATTGACTATTGTAGGTAAAAAATCGAATTACGTAATGGATGATGTATAGACCTGTGGTCTAGTGTATATTTGTGTGTATTAGATACAAAGTGTGTATCATAACTTTGAGGGATAGATTAGCGGGAGGATTCTTAAATTAACTGAATAAACGCCTGAGCAAAAATTTATATATAGTAAGCAAAAAATGCGTAGGACTATATAAATAGCATAGTTAGCACTTTCACGCTATGAAATAGTTTATTGTGACATCCAATGATTTTAGCATAAGGTTTGTATAATTATATATAATAATATATATATATATATATATAGTGCGCATACATGCGTGTGTATGTGTAGGATTTGGGAGGTTTTTGAATTAACAAAGTTTAAAAATAATGTATAATAATTTAAGATGGGTTTAGGGTTATAAAATCTTTTGAGTCAATTATGTTGTTATTATCATCATTATTATTATTATTAAAAATCCTTTAAGTTCAAGGTAGTATTAAGTATTTAATTAAATCAGTTCCACGTATTAAGGTAATACAAAGAAATGTACTTAGAGGACTTACAATTGATGAAAGTAAATCTCACGGTTTAAAAATTGAATTTTTGAAGATGGAATTAAATTCGACTAGTAACATTCCTAGCTATATAATTATGAACTATATAAACATTAACCAGAAGTATCGGTACGATAATTGAATTAAGAAAGTTAAGAATACAAATTAAAAAAATGCATTTTAATGAGCTAAAACATAATTTTATAATATTCTTAAAAATAAGAATTAAGGTAATACAAAGAAATGTACTTAGAAGACTTACAATTGATGAAGTAAATCTCACGGTTTAAAAAATTGAATTTTGGAAGATGGAATTAAATTCGACTAGAACATTCCTAGCTATATAAACACAACTGAAATTTAGGGCCATGTGCGGTCCTACGGGTAAATTTCCCGACCATACAGAGCAAGATAAATTAGGTACATGATCGATTAATTATTACACTATTTTGGTCATCATATAATCGCAATAATTATAAAACTCGTTACCAACATTGTAAAAACGTTTTGGTTGCCAACAATAAAATATGTCATTTTACCTATATTTTTATACGCAACAATGGCATGAAAAGAGAAAAGACAAATCGGTCCATTTCCTTCTTACAACAAAACAAAGAAAGGTTAACTAAAGACGCAACCCGGTCAATTCAGGTTGAATTAAATTCGCTTTACATTTCTAAATTAAATTCTCTTAACTTACAAAGAAAAAGTTGAATTCAATGACTGCATTGAAATGACTTGGGACTTAAAAACTAACTTCTTCAAAACAACTTCTTCAAAAACTAACTTCTTCAAAACTAAACTTCTTCAAAACTAACTTCTTCAAAACTAACTTCTTCAAAACTAACTTCTTCAAAACTAACTTCTTCAAAACTAACTTCTTCAAAACTAACTTCTTCAAAACTAACTTCTTCAAAACTAACTTCTTCAAAACTAACTTCTTCAAAACTAACTTCTTCAAAACTAACTTCTTCAAAACTAACTTCTTCAAAACTAACTTCTTCAAAACTAACTTCTTCAAAACTGGCTTCTTCAAAACTGGCTTCTTCAAAACTGGCTTCTTCAAAACTGGCTTCTTCAAAACTGGCTTCTTCAAAACTGGCTTCTTCAAAACTGGCTTCTTCAAAACTGGGGCGGTTGTCCCTCTTGGATGCAACCTATTGACTTGACCCTTATCAAGTATTTCTATAAATCTCTGGGGCGGTTGTCCCTTTTGGCGCAACCTTCTGACTTGACCTCTTATCAAGTATTTCTATAAATCTCTGGGGCGGTTGTCCCTTTTGGCGCAACCTTCTGACTTGACCTCTTATCAAGTATTTCTACAAATCTCTGGGGCGGTTGTCCCTTCTTGGCGCAACCTTCTGACTTGACCTCTTATCAAGTATTTCTATAAATCTCTGGGGCGGTTGTCCATCTTGGCGCAACCTTCTGACTTGACTCTTATCAAGTATTTCTATAAATCTCTGGGGCGGTTGTCCATCTTGCACAACCTTCTGACTTGACCTCTTGTCAAGTATTTCTATAAATCTATAAACTCTCTCTCTTAATTTGCAAGTCAATTCAATTCAGTAATTGAAAAAAATTTGCAAACAGAAAAATAAAAAATGTAACAATATTTCATTCTAATGTACGGGAAGGTACATAAAATAAAATTATTCTATATTGAATGTAACATTGAAAATAACTGAAATTCTCTCTCTGAAATTAACTTTGTTACAATTAACTCTGTGTTACAATTAACTCTGTGTTACAATTAACTCTGTGTTACAATTAACTCTGTGTTACAATTAACTTTCTCTGAAATTAACTCTCTCTGAAATTAACTCTCTCTGAAATTAAACTCTCTCTGAAATTAATTCTCTCTGAAATTAACTCTCTCTGAAATTAATTCTCTCTGAAATTAATTCTCTCTGAAATTAATTCTCTCTGAAATTAATTCTCTTTTGAAATTAACTCTGTTACAATAAACTTTCTGTTACAATAAACTTTGTTACAATAAACTTTCTGTTACAATAAACTCTCTCTGAAATTAATTCTCTTTTGAAATTAACTCTCTTTGAAATTAACTCTCTCTTACATTTAACTTCTCTTACATTTAACTCTGTTACAATTACTGTTTTCACTAAAAAAAATGTATCACTGGTGTCTGAAATGTTCACTGTGTTTTGTGTAAATTCTGACTTGATACTCATATTAACTGTTAATAATACTGATTTTTTCAAGTGTTTATAAATTACTTAAAAAAACAAAATGTACTTAACAAAAGTTCTACTGGCAAAATCCTCAGAGACGTGTCCTGAAGACGTGTCTTGCTGGCCACTTGTTTTGGATGAAAACTAGGCGTAGAGAACTTGGAGTCGTGACACACGGTCAAGGGTGGATGTTACGAACTAGAAGTCGTGACACGCCGGTCAAATGGTTTTATCCTGATAAATCTTCTTTTATAAGCTTCTTCTTTTATAAGTCTTCTTCTTTTATAAGTCTTTTCTTATTCTGGTAAAGGGTCGCCAGCTGTTAGACCCTTCCTTCTTCTATGTGTTTATCCTGGCTATAGGGTCGCCAGCTGTTAACCCCCCCCTTTATGGCCCTTTGTCGGTTCGGATTCGAAGGGGGTTCTAGTTAGGAGGCTGCAACGGATGCTTCTTCTTTATACTTTTCTATAATTCCTTTCGGTCGCCTTAGGGGGTCGACACTCTGTTAATTCTTTTCTTTCTGCTTATTAATTCTTCTCTTTTTATAATTATCGACTTTTCTGACTAAGTTCTGAAGCGAGCACGGCTCGAAGGAAAAAAGATAAAAACTTCTTAAAGTGTAGTTACTTCTTAAAAATTACAGGTACTTCTCTGAATTTACAGGGGTAGAGGTTCGACCTCTTTCGACCATGGCTCAGGCCGGAATCTAAAAATATTAAGGAGGCAAGGGGCCTCCGCCCCCCCCGCAGCGAAGCTGCTAACAAGGGGAGTCTTTTAGCAGTGACCAAAGCAGAGAGCCGTAATGAAGTGCTTCATTTTACAAATACATGTATAAAATATGCCTGAATGTTGGGGGATGGCAGTTGGAGGTTAAGTTTCCCCCCCTTTTAAACACGATCAGGTGTTTGAAAGTTTCCAAATAAAAATAATAAAAAAAAATAAATAAAAAAAAAACTAATCTTATTTTTTTTTGTCACGTCTTCATTTCTGAAGGCGATATCATTTTTGTTTGGGTTTATTACAATTATGATTGCGATTATGGATTACTTCCCATTCGCTTATGATTGTCCCTTACAGTTCGATTAAAGTACATTCTTACATTATATAAAGTCATTACATTCAATTATAGTTTCATTGAAGTACATTACGTCGTTACCATTTTTACAGTGTTTTTATATATATATATATATATGGTTAGATTATATGGTCAGATTATATGGTCAGATTATATGGTCAGATTATATGGTCAGATTATATATGGTTATTATATATATGGTTATTAGTACAACACAAGTACATGAGACATGACAAGATAATTTATATACATAATATGTTATATTACATTATATGTTATAGATTTGGATCAAAGCGAAAGATGTTGTTTATCTTAGAAACGTTCGGTTCTGCTGATTCGCGAATTTGAGCATTTAACTACTGTAAGCCTAATGAGAGTTGAGGGTGAACGCACTTAAAAGAAAAAAATACATGTGGACGTATTTTACATGTAAGTAACAGAATAGGTTGTGTGCGTAATATAGACGCGTAAAATATGGACTGATAGGTTGATAGGTATCAGTAGACAATAGGTAGGAAGCAACATAACTAATGATGTATAGAGAATGGTTTCTTTTTATTATTATTATTATTATTATTATTATTATTATTAAGGAATTTACCATACATTCAATACGGAAGATGTCCAAATACTAAACACGTGATTCAGTGTTCAAGGTATGGAAAACGTGAAGAGAATTAAGTTACTTTATGACTTCATAGTTATTCACATTATGTCATACGTGCAGTATAACTGTAAGTCATTATTAGGGAGGACCTAAAAGAAACGAATTAAAGACAGAGTGGGTATCAAGGACTAAGAAGCACAACTACTGGTTCCAATCCTCTTATATGCAATGCGTATGTAATCTAGGGTCGAGGGTGAGATGCAAGACAATCATAATTAATTATAATAACTTCTATAATAAATGAAAATGGATACGACTAAACCATAGGTATGGTAGATCGTAGGGTTTTGACACGAACAAAAATAGGAAGCCACAAGTAAAATTATTATCCAAACTCGCGTTAAGCGATTTTGGTTCTTATGTAAAAATGAATATGGATTCATTTCATTTTTACATTGCTCTCCCCTTTTTTTTAAAAAACGATATTTATACAATAATCTAATAGGGTATCATTAATACAATACAAATGAGAAAATAACATTCTAACTAATTCAAGTTAGGTGACGAATTTTTTTCTTTACATTACAAATTTTTATACAGAGCAAGTGAGTTATTATATAATATAAAAAATTCAAATATTAATACTTCAATTTTAGACAAACAATTACGCTAGACAAAGAATGATATTGTTAAAATTTTTTTTTTTTTTTTTTTACAAAATTTTTATTTTTCTGTGGGAAAAAATTATGTACATAATGAATAGTAGGTAAAAGGAAAAAAATATAAATTATTTTCCAAAGTTACCCTGATCGTGCAGTCTATAACTAATTTTATTGACTATTGTAGGTAAAAAATCGAATTACGTAATGGATGATGTATAGACCTGTGGTCTAGTGTATATTGTGTGTATTAGATACAAAGTGTGTATCATAACTTTGAGGGATAGATTAGCGGAGAGGATTCTTAAATTAACTGAATAAACGCCTGAGCAAAAATTTATATATAGTAAGCAAAAATGCGTAGGACTATATAAATAGCATAGTTAGCACTTTCACGCTATGAAATAGTTTATTGTGACATCCAATGATTTTAGCATAAGGTTTGTATAATATTATATATATATATATATATATATATAGTGCGCATACATGCGTGTGTATGTGTAGGGATTTGGGAGGTTTTTGAATTAACAAAGTTTAAAAATAATGTATAATAATTTAAGATGGGTTTAGGGTTATAAAATCTTTTGAGTCAATTATTGTTGTTATTATCATCATTATTATTATTATTAAAATCCTTTAAGTTCAAGGTAGTATTTAAGTATTTAATTAAATCAGTTCCACGTATTAAGGTAATACAAAGAAATGTACTTAGAGGACTTACAATTGATGAAAGTAAATCTCACGGTTTAAAAATTGAATTTTTGAAGATGGAATTAAATTCGACTAGTAACATTCCTAGCTATATAATTATGAACTATATAAACATTAACCAGAAGTATCGGTACGATAATTGAATTAAGAAAGTTAAGAATACAAATTAAAAATATGCATTTTAATGAGCTAAACATAATTTTATAATATTCTTAAAAATAAGAATTAAGGTAATACAAAGAAATGTACTTAGAAGACTTACAATTGATGAAGTAAATCTCACGGTTTAAAAATTGAATTTTGGAAGATGGAATTAAATTCGACTAGTAACATTCCTAGCTATATAAACACAACTGAAATTTAGGGCCATGTGCGGTCCTACGGGTAAATTTCCCGACCATACAGAGCAAGATAAATTAGGTACATGATCGATTAATTATTACACTATTTTTGTCATCATATAATCGCAATAATTATAAAACTCGTTACCAACATTTGTAAAAACGGTTTTGGTTGCCAACAATAAAATATGTCATTTTACCTATATATTTTTATACGCAACAATGGCATGAAAAAGAGAAAAGACAAATCGGTCCATTTCCTTCTTACAACAAAACAAAGAAAGGTTAACTAAAGACGCAACCCGGTCAATTCAGGTTGAATTAAATTCGCTTTACATTTTCTTAAATTAAATTCTCTTAACTTACAAAGAAAAAGTTGAATTCAATTGACTGCATTGAAATGACTTGGGACTTAAAAACTAACTTCTTCAAAACTAACTTCTTCAAAACTAACTTCTTCAAAACTAACTTCTTCAAAACTAACTTCTTCAAAACTAACTTCTTCAAAACTAACTTCTTCAAAACTAACTTCTTCAAAACTAACTTCTTCAAAACTAACTTCTTCAAAACTAACTTCTTCAAAACTAACTTCTTCAAAACTAACTTCTTCAAAACTAACTTCTTCAAAACTAACTTCTTCAAAACTAACTTCTTCAAAACTAACTTCTTCAAAACTAACTTCTTCAAAACTAACTTCTTCAAAACTAACTTCTTCAAAACTAACTTCTTCAAAACTAACTTCTTCAAAACTGGCTTCTTCAAAACTGGCTTCTTCAAAACTGGCTTCTTCAAAACTGGCTTCTTCAAAACTGGCTTCTTCAAAACTGGCTTCTTCAAAACTGGCTTCTTCAAAACTGGCTTCTTCAAAACTGGGGCGGTTGTCCCTCTTGGATGCAACCTATTGACTTGACCTCTTATCAAGTATTTCTATAAATCTCTGGGGCGGTTGTCCCTTTTGGCGCAACCTTCTGACTTGACCTCTTATCAAGTATTTCTATAAATCTCTGGGGCGGTTGTCCCTTTTGGCGCAACCTTCTGACTTGACCTCTTATCAAGTATTTCTACAAATCTCTGGGGCGGTTGTCCCTTCTTGGCGCAACCTTCTGACTTGACCTCTTATCAAGTATTTCTATAAATCTCTGGGGCGGTTGTCCATCTTGGCGCAACCTTCTGACTTGACCTCTTATCAAGTATTTCTATAAATCTCTGGGGCGGTTGTCCATCTTGGCACAACCTTCTGACTTGACCTCTTGTCAAGTATTTCTATAAATCTATAAACTCTCTCTCTCTTAATTTGCAAGTCAATTCAATTCAGTAATTGAAAAAAATTTGCAAACAGAAAAATAAAAAATGTAACAATATTTCATTCTAATGTACGGGAAGGTACATAAAATAAAATTATTCTATATTGAATGTAACATTGAAAATAACTGAAATTCTCTCTCTGAAATTAACTTTGTTACAATTAACTCTGTGTTACAATTAACTCTGTGTTACAATTAACTCTGTGTTACAATTAACTCTGTGTTACAATTAACTCTGTGTTACAATTAACTTTCTCTGAAATTAACTCTCTCTGAAATTAACTCTCTCTGAAATTAACTCTCTCTGAAATTAACTCTCTCTGAAATTAACTCTCTCTGAAATTAATTCTCTCTGAAATTAACTCTCTCTGAAATTAATTCTCTCTGAAATTAATTCTCTCTGAAATTAATTCTCTCTGAAATTAATTCTCTTTTGAAATTAACTCTGTTACAATAAACTTTCTGTTACAATAAACTTTCTGTTACAATAAACTTTCTGTTACAATAAACTCTCTGAAATTAATTCTCTTTTGAAATTAACTCTCTTTTGAAATTAACTCTCTCTTACATTTAACTTCTCTTACATTTAACTCTGTTACAATTACTGTTTTCACTAAAAAAATGTATCACTGGTGTCTGAAATGTTCACTGTGTTTTGTGTAAATTCTGACTTGATACTCATTATTAACTGTTAATAATACTGATTTTTTTCAAGTGTTTATAAATTACTTAAAAAAACAAAATGTACTTAACAAAAGTTCTACTGGCAAAATCCTCAGAGACGTGTCCTGAAGACGTGTCTTGCTGGCCACTTGTTCTTGGATGAAAACTAGGCGTAGAGAACTTGGAGTCGTGACACACCGGTCAAGGGTGGATGTTACGAACTAGAAGTCGTGACACGCCGGTCAAATGGTTTTATCCTGATAAATCTTCTTTTATAAGTCTTCTTCTTTTATAAGTCTTCTTCTTTTATAAGTCTTCTTCTTTTATAAGTCTTCTTCTTTTATAAGTCTTCTTCTTTTATAAATCTTCTTATTCTGGTAAAGGGTCGCCAGCTGTTAGACCCTTCCTTCTTCTATGTGTTTATCCTGGCTATAGGGTCGCCAGCTGTTAACCCCCCCCTTTATGGCCCTTTGTCGGTTCGGATTCGAAGGGGGTTCTAGTTAGGAGGCTGCAACGGATGCTTCTTCTTTATACTTTTCTATAATTCCTTTCGGTCGCCTTAGGGGGTCGACACTCTGTTAATTCTTTTCTTTCTGCTTATTAATTCTTCTCTTTTTATAATTATCGACTTTTCTGACTAAGTTCTGAAGCGAGCACGGCTCGAAGGAAAAAAGATAAAAACTTCTTAAAGTGTAGTTTACTTCTTAAAAATTACAGGTACTTCTCTGAATTTACAGGGGTAGAGGTTCGACCTCTTTCGACCATGGCTCAGGCCGGAATCTAAAAATATTAAGGAGGCAAGGGGCCTCCGCCCCTCCCCGCAGCGAAGCTGCTAACAAGGGGAGTCTTTTAGCAGTGACCAAAGCAGAGAGCCGTAATGAAGTGTCCTTCATTTTACAAATACATGTATAAAATATGCCTGAATGTTGGGGATGGCAGTTGGAGGTTAAGTTTCCCCCCTTTTAAACACGATCAGGTGTTTGAAAGTTTCCAAATAAAAATAATAAAAAAAAATAAATAAAAATAAAAACTAATCTTATTTTTTTTTGTCACGTCTTCATTTCTGAAGGCGATATCATTTTTGTTTGGGTTTATTACAATTATGATTGCGATTATGGATTACTTCCCATTCGCTTATGATTGTCCCTTACAGTTCGATTAAAGTACATTCTTACATTATATATAAAGTCATTACATTCAATTATAGTTTCATTGAAGTACATTACGTCGTTACCATTTTTACAGTGTTTTTATATATAATATATATATGGTTAGATTATATGGTCAGATTATATGGTCAGATTATATGGTCAGATTATATGGTCAGATTATATATGGTTATTATATATATGGTTATTAGTACAACACAAGTACATGAGACATGACAAGATAATTTATATACATAATATGTTATATTACATTATATGTTATAGATTTGGATCAAAGCGAAAGATGTTTTTATCTTAGAAACGTTCGGTTCTGCTGATTCGCGAATTTGAGCATTTAACTACTGTAAGCCTAATGAGAGTTGAGGGTGAACGCACTTAAAAGAAAAAAATACATGTGGACGTATTTTACATGTAAGTAACAGAATAGGTTGTGTGCGTAATATAGACGCGTAAAATATGGACTGATAGGTTGATAGGTATCAGTAGACAATAGGTAGGAAGCAACATAACTAATGATGTATAGAGAATGGTTTCTTTTTATTATTATTATTATTATTATTATTATTATTATTAAGGAATTTACCATACATTCAATACGGAAGATGTCCAAATACTAAACACGTGATTCAGTGTTCAAGGTATGGAAAACGTGAAGAGAATTAAGTTACTTTATGACTTCATAGTTATTCACATTATGTCATACGTGCAGTATAACTGTAAGTCATTATTAGGGAGGACCTAAAAGAAACGAATTAAAGACAGAGTGGGTATCAAGGACTAAGAAGCACAACTACTGGTTCCAATCCTCTTATATGCAATGCGTATGTATAATCTAGGGTCGAGGGTGAGATGCAAGACAATCATAATTAATTATAATAACTTCTATAATAAATGAAAATGGATACGACTAAACCATAGGTATGGTAGATCGTAGGGTTTTGACACGAACAAAAATAGGAAGCCACAAGTAAAATTATTATCCAAACTCGCGTTAAGCGATTTTGGTTCTTATGTAAAAATGAATATGGATTCATTTCATTTTTACATTGCTCTCCCCTTTTTTTTAAAAAACGATATTTATACAATAATCTAATAGGGTATCATTAATACAATACAAATGAGAAAATAACATTCTAACTAATTCAAGTTAGGTGACGAATTTTTTTTACATTACAAATTTTTATACAGAGCAAGTGAGTTATTATATAATATAAAAAATTCAAAGATTAATACTTCAATTTTAGACAAACAATTACGCTAGACAAAGAATGATATTGTTAAAATTTTTTTTTTTTTTTTTTTTTACAAAATTTTTATTTTTCTGTGGGAAAAAATTATGTACATAATGAATAGTAGGTAAAAGGAAAAAAATATAAATTATTTTCCAAAGTTACCCTGATCGTGCAGTCTATAACTAATTTTATTGACTATTGTAGGTAAAAAATCGAATTACGTAATGGATGATGTATAGACCTGTGGTCTAGTGTATATTTGTGTGTATTAGATACAAAGTGTGTATCATAACTTTGAGGGATAGATTAGCGGAGAGGATTCTTAAATTAACTGAATAAACGCCTGAGCAAAAATTTATATATAGTAAGCAAAAATGCGTAGGACTATATAAATAGCATAGTTAGCACTTTCACGCTATGAAATAGTTTATTGTGACATCCAATGATTTTAGCATAAGGTTTGTATAATTATATATATATATATATATATATATATATATAGTGCGCATACATGCGTGTGTATGTGTAGGGATTTGGGAGGTTTTTGAATTAACAAAGTTTAAAAATAATGTATAATAATTTAAGATGGGTTTAGGGTTATAAAATCTTTTGAGTCAATTATTGTTGTTATTATCATCATTATTATTATTATTATAAAATCCTTTAAGTTCAAGGTAGTATTTAAGTATTTAATTAAATCAGTTCCACGTATTAAGGTAATACAAAGAAATGTACTTAGAGGACTTACAATTGATGAAAGTAAATCTCACGGTTTAAAAATTGAATTTTTGAAGATGGAATTAAATTCGACTAGTAACATTCCTAGCTATATAATTATGAACTATATAAACATTAACCAGAAGTATCGGTACGATAATTGAATTAAGAAAGTTAAGAATACAAATTAAAAATATGCATTTTAATGAGCTAAACATAATTTTATAATATTCTTAAAAATAAGAATTAAGGTAATACAAAGAAATGTACTTAGAAGACTTACAATTGATGAAGTAAATCTCACGGTTTAAAAATTGAATTTTGGAAGATGGAATTAAATTCGACTAGTAACATTCCTAGCTATATAAACACAACTGAAATTTAGGGCCATGTGCGGTCCTACGGGTAAATTTCCCGACCATACAGAGCAAGATAAATTAGGTACATGATCGATTAATTATTACACTATTTTTGTCATCATATAATCGCAATAATTATAAAACTCGTTACCAACATTTGTAAAAACGGTTTTGGTTGCCAACAATAAAATATGTCATTTTACCTATATATTTTTATACGCAACAATGGCATGAAAAAGAGAAAAGACAAATCGGTCCATTTCCTTCTTACAACAAAACAAAGAAAGGTTAACTAAAGACGCAACCCGGTCAATTCAGGTTGAATTAAATTCGCTTTACATTTTCTTAAATTAAATTCTCTTAACTTACAAAGAAAAAGTTGAATTCAATTGACTGCATTGAAATGACTTGGGACTTAAAAACTAACTTCTTCAAAACTAACTTCTTCAAAACTAACTTCTTCAAAACTAACTTCTTCAAAACTAACTTCTTCAAAACTAACTTCTTCAAAACTAACTTCTTCAAAACTAACTTCTTCAAAACTAACTTCTTCAAAACTAACTTCTTCAAAACTAACTTCTTCAAAACTAACTTCTTCAAAACTAACTTCTTCAAAACTAACTTCTTCAAAACTAACTTCTTCAAAACTAACTTCTTCAAAACTAACTTCTTCAAAACTAACTTCTTCAAAACTGGCTTCTTCAAAACTGGCTTCTTCAAAACTGGCTTCTTCAAAACTGGCTTCTTCAAAACTGGCTTCTTCAAAACTGGCTTCTTCAAAACTGGCTTCTTCAAAACTGGGGCGGTTGTCCCTCTTGGATGCAACCTATTGACTTGACCTCTTATCAAGTATTTCTATAAATCTCTGGGGCGGTTGTCCCTTTTGGCGCAACCTTCTGACTTGACCTCTTATCAAGTATTTCTATAAATCTCTGGGGCGGTTGTCCCTTTTGGCGCAACCTTCTGACTTGACCTCTTATCAAGTATTTCTACAAATCTCTGGGGCGGTTGTCCCTTCTTGGCGCAACCTTCTGACTTGACCTCTTATCAAGTATTTCTATAAATCTCTGGGGCGGTTGTCCATCTTGGCGCAACCTTCTGACTTGACCTCTTATCAAGTATTTCTATAAATCTCTGGGGCGGTTGTCCATCTTGGCACAACCTTCTGACTTGACCTCTTGTCAAGTATTTCTATAAATCTATAAACTCTCTCTCTCTTAATTTGCAAGTCAATTCAATTCAGTAATTGAAAAAAATTTGCAAACAGAAAAATAAAAAATGTAACAATATTTCATTCTAATGTACGGGAAGGTACATAAAATAAAATTATTCTATATTGAATGTAACATTGAAAATAACTGAAATTCTCTCTCTGAAATTAACTTTGTTACAATTAACTCTGTGTTACAATTAACTCTGTGTTACAATTAACTCTGTGTTACAATTAACTCTGTGTTACAATTAACTTTCTCTGAAATTAACTCTCTCTGAAATTAACTCTCTCTGAAATTAACTCTCTCTGAAATTAATTCTCTCTGAAATTAACTCTCTCTGAAATTAATTCTCTCTGAAATTAATTCTCTCTGAAATTAATTCTCTCTGAAATTAATTCTCTTTTGAAATTAACTCTGTTACAATAAACTTTCTGTTACAATAAACTTTCTGTTACAATAAACTTTCTGTTACAATAAACTCTCTCTGAAATTAATTCTCTTTTGAAATTAACTCTCTTTTGAAATTAACTCTCTCTTACATTTAACTTCTCTTACATTTAACTCTGTTACAATTACTTTTTCACTAAAAAAAATGTATCACTGGTGTCTGAAATGTTCACTGTGTTTTGTGTAAATTCTGACTTGATACTCATTATTAACTGTTAATAATACTGATTTTTTTCAAGTGTTTATAAATTACTTAAAAAAACAAAATGTACTTAACAAAAGTTCTACTGGCAAAATCCTCAGAGACGTGTCCTGAAGACGTGTCTTGCTGGCCACTTGTTCTTGGATGAAAACTAGGCGTAGAGAACTTGGAGTCGTGACACACCGGTCAAGGGTGGATGTTACGAACTAGAAGTCGTGACACGCCGGTCAAATGGTTTTATCCTGATAAATCTTTTTTATAAGTCTTCTTCTTTTATAAGTCTTCTTCTTTTATAAGTCTTCTTCTTTTATAAGTCTTCTTCTTTTATAAGTCTTCTTCTTATTCTGGTAAAGGGTCGCCAGCTGTTAGACCCTTCCTTCTTCTATGTGTTTATCCTGGCTATAGGGTCGCCAGCTGTTAACCCCCCCTTTATGGCCCTTTGTCGGTTCGGATTCGAAGGGGTTCTAGTTAGGAGGCTGCAACGGATGCTTCTTCTTTATACTTTTCTATAATTCCTTTCGGTCGCCTTAGGGGGTCGACACTCTGTTAATTCTTTTCTTTCTGCTTATTAATTCTTCTCTTTTTATAATTATCGACTTTTCTGACTAAGTTCTGAAGCGAGCACGGCTCGAAGGAAAAAAGATAAAAACTTCTTAAAGTGTAGTTTACTTCTTAAAAATTACAGGTACTTCTCTGAATTTACAGGGGTAGAGGTTCGACCTCTTTCGACCATGGCTCAGGCCGGAATCTAAAAATATTAAGGAGGCAAGGGGCCTCCGCCCCTCCCCGCAGCGAAGCTGCTAACAAGGGGAGTCTTTTAGCAGTGACCAAAGCAGAGAGCCGTAATGAAGTGTCCTTCATTTTACAAATACATGTATAAAATATGCCTGAATGTTGGGGGATGGCAGTTGGAGGTTAAGTTTCCCCCCCTTTTAAACACGATCAGGTGTTTGAAAGTTTCCAAATAAAAATAATAAAAAAAAATAAATAAAATAAAAACTAATCTTATTTTTTTTTGTCACGTCTTCATTTCTGAAGGCGATATCATTTTTGTTTGGTTTATTACAATTATGATTGCGATTATGGATTACTTCCCATTCGCTTATGATTGTCCCTTACAGTTCGATTAAAGTACATTCTTACATTATATATAAAGTCATTACATTCAATTATAGTTTCATTGAAGTACATTACGTCGTTACCATTTTTACAGTGTTTTTATATATATATATATATATGGTTAGATTATATGGTCAGATTATATGGTCAGATTATATGGTCAGATTATATGGTCAGATTATATATGGTTATTATATATATGGTTATTAGTACAACACAAGTACATGAGACATGACAAGATAATTTATATACATAATATGTTATATTACATTATATGTTATAGATTTGGATCAAAGCGAAAGATGTTGTTTATCTTAGAAACGTTCGGTTCTGCTGATTCGCGAATTTGAGCATTTAACTACTGTAAGCCTAATGAGAGTTGAGGGTGAACGCACTTAAAAAGAAAAAAATACATGTGGACGTATTTTACATGTAAGTAACAGAATAGGTTGTGTGCGTAATATAGACGCGTAAAATATGGACTGATAGGTTGATAGGTATCAGTAGACAATAGGTAGGAAGCAACATAACTAATGATGTATAGAGAATGGTTTCTTTATTATTATTATTATTATTATTATTATTATTATTATTATTATTATTAAGGAATTTACCATACATTCAATACGGAAGATGTCCAAATACTAAACACGTGATTCAGTGTTCAAGGTATGGAAAACGTGAAGAGAATTAAGTTACTTTATGACTTCATAGTTATTCACATTATGTCATACGTGCAGTATAACTGTAAGTCATTATTAGGGAGGACCTAAAAGAAACGAATTAAAGACAGAGTGGGTATCAAGGACTAAGAAGCACAACTACTGGTTCCAATCCTCTTATATGCAATGCGTATGTATAATCTAGGGTCGAGGGTGAGATGCAAGACAATCATAATTAATTATAATAACTTCTAAAAATGAAAATGGATACGACTAAACCATAGGTATGGTAGATCGTAGGGTTTTGACACGAACAAAAATAGGAAGCCACAAGTAAAATTATTATCCAAACTCGCGTTAAGCGATTTTGGTTCTTATGTAAAAATGAATATGGATTCATTTCATTTTTACATATATATATATATATATATATAACATGAATGAGACAGATCCCTTTTTTTTTTTATAAATAAATTTTGAATGAAGGCTGTGGGTGTTATAAAAGTTTGTCTAACTATATATATATATATCTATATATAAAACGAATGAGATATCCCTTTGCTTTATGCCATAATTTTTTGGAAATAAAATAAATCGTCAAGGCATGAGCTGTTTCATATATATATATATATATATATATATACACACACACACATGAAAATCACGTGAATAAACAATTTAATAATAATAATTATTATCCTTTTTTAAAGAAAATGTGGCTCCAGTAGGAGCCTTATTATAGTGATGATGATACACCTTTACTTCTTTTCAGTTTTCTTTGGTAGAAGAACGGCTTGAATGTTAGGGAGCACACCTCCCTGAGCGATGGTGACCCCTGAAAGGAGTTTGTTTAACTCTTCATCGTTGCGGATTGCGAGCTGTAGATGACGTGGAATAATACGAGACTTCTTGTTATCCCGAGCGGCGTTTCCAGCCAATTCGAGAACTTCAGCAGCTAAATATTCCATAACTGCAGCGAGGTAAACCGGAGCTCCAGCACCGACACGCTCAGCATAGTTTCCTTTTCTTAGTAGACGATGAATTCTACCGACAGGGAACTGAAGACCGCTCTACTCGAGCGTGTCTTCGATTTTCCCTTAACTTTGCCCCCTTGCCGCGACCAGACATATTGACGATGAAAGCATTGTTGCAACGAAAATAAATAATTAACGAGAATTTTGGGAAATTTTTCTTACATAGTCAACAATTGTACGGAGTTCGAACGTAATACCCCAATAGTATATAAGGCGGCGAAAATTGTCGCAGAAAGATAATATTTGCATTTGAAAAGGAAATTTTTCACAGAGCGAATGCTATTGTTCTCTTTTAATTTCTTCAAGCGTTGCATCCATCAGTCTTTCTATCATGGCTCCGAAGGCGTCCGGAAAGGCGGCTAAAATATATATATATATATATATAATATACACGAGTCACACGCACGCGCGCACGCATTATGCAAGCATTATTTATTCCTATTATGATGATAATAATAAAAAAAAATACGATGGAAATTCATGATCAGATCTATTTTTATATAGTGTTTTAGGGAGGCACTTCTCCAAAGAAAAATTGAAACCATTTTCTTGTATACTTCACAAATTTCATTTATTTCTACGATATGATGATGTCGGAGAGAGATGTTTCCAACGTTCATTATCCATCCCTAAAACCCACCTATTGCAGGGGGTTCTAAGCTCGTGCTCTTTGTGCTCGTTTGTACGTGCTTGTTCCTGGAGGTTTCACGTGCGCCCTCCCGGCCCTAGCACCCAAGGATGATGGGGCTCGACCCTGCAGTCCTTGTCATCCTGGTCTTTTTCCACTTCGACTGTCCTCCACCCTTTCTTTTTCCTCTGTCTTTCCTCTCACTTTTTCTTTGTTTTTCCGCCGAGATATGCCCTTTTAAATAGAGGCGAATCGGTTCTTCCCGAACTTAAAAAAAAAAATTATATATATATATATGGGATGAATTTCACAATAAAACACGTGAAATGAATGAATGCTCGCCCATAAATATATACAACGTACAGGAAAAACAAAACAATTAGCACGTACTTAACAAGGGTTAATGAGAGGCAAAATAAATTTTAACATGATATCGTCAATTTTATACGCCCCGCACTGTTACTGAAATTTTTTTAAAATGAATAAATGCACATTCCAGAATTTCTTTCTATTATATCTGTTTTTAACAAGCGCTTTAGAACTATCCCACTTGATGCTATGGTTACATCTATACATATGGTTAAATAAAGCATTGGAATTATTATTATTATTATTAGCTGTTCTACAAGCATATTTATGCTGTTTTACCCTAATATCTAATGGTTTTACCGGTT